>JABBCR010001450.1:0-38173 GCA_014849445.1 Cercopithecus mona
TGGTTTGTAGTTCTCCTTGAAGAGGTCCTTTACAGCCCTTGTAAGTTGGATTCCTAGGTATTTTATTCTCTTTGAAGCAATTGTGAATGGAAGTTCATTCATGATTTGGCTCTCTGTTTGTCTGTTACTGGTGTATAAGAATGCTTGTGATTTTTGCACATTAATTTTGTATCATGAGACTTTTCTGAAGTTGCTTATCAGATTAAGGAGATTTTGGGCTGAGACAATGGGGTTTTCTAAATATACAATCATGTCATCTGCAAACAGGGACAATTTGACTTCTTCTTTTCCTAACTGAATACCCTTGATTTCTTTCTCTTGCCTGATTGCCCTAGCCAGAACTTCCAACACTCTGTTGAATAGGAGTGGTGAGAGAGGGCATCCCTGTCTTGTGCCAGTTTTCAAAGGGAATTTTTCCAGTTTTTGCCCATTCAGTATGATATTGGCTGTGGGTTTGTCATAAATAGCTCTTATTATTTTGAGGTACGTTCCATCAATACCGAATTTATTGAGCGTTTTTAGCATGAAGGGCTGTTGAATTTTGTCAAAAGCCTTTTCTGCATCTATTGAGATAATCATGTGGTTCTTGTCTTTGGTTCTGTTTATATGCTGGATTATGTTTATTGATTTGCGAATGTTGAACCAGCCTTGCATCCCAGGGATGAAGCCCACTTGATCATGGTGGATAAGCTCTTTGATGTGCTGCTGAATCCGGTTTGCCAGTATTTTATTGAGGATTTTTGCATCGATGTTCATCAGGGATATTGGTCTAAAATTCTCTTTTTTTGTTGTGTCTCTGCCAGGCTTTGGTATCAGGATGATGTTGGCCTCATAAAATGAGTTAGGGAGGATTCCCTCTTTTTCTATTGATTGGAATAGTTTCAGAAGGAATGGTACCAACTCCTCCTTGTACCTCTGGTAGAATTCAGCTGTGAATCCATCTGGTCCTGGACTTTTTTTGGTTGGTAGGCTATTAATTATTGCCTCAATTTCAGAGCCTGCTATTGGTCTATTCAGGGATTCAACTTCTTCCTGGTTTAGTCTTGGAAGAGTGTAAGTGTCCAGGAAATTATCCATTTCTTCTAAATTTTCTAGTTTATTTGCGTAGAGGTGTTTATAGTATTCTCTGATGATAGTTTGTATTTCTGTGGGGTCGGTGGTGATATCCCCTTTATCATTTTTTATTGCGTCGATTTGATTCTTCTCTCTTTTCTTCTTTATTAGTCTTGCTAGCGGTCTGTCAATTTTGTTGATCTTTTCAAAAAACCAACTCCTGGATTCATTGATTTTTTGGAGGGTTTTTTGTGTCTCTATCTCCTTCAGTTCTGCTCTGATCTTAGTTATTTCTTGCCTTCTGCTAGCTTTTGAATGTGTTTGCTCTTGCTTCTCTAGTTCTTTTAATTGTGGTGTTAGAGTGTCAATGTTAGATCTTTCCTGCTTTCTCTTGTGGGCATTTAGTGCTATAAATTTCCCTCTACACACTGCTTTAAATGTGTCCCAGAGATTCTGGCATGTTGTATCTTTGTTCTCATTGGTTTCAAAGAACATCTTTATTTCTGCCTTCATTTCGTTATGTACCCAGTAGTCATTCAGGAGCAGGTTGTTCAGTTTCTATGTAGTTGAGCGGTTTAGATTGAGTTTCTTATTCCTGAGTTCTAGTTTGATTGCACTGTGGTCTGAGAGACAGTTTGTTATAATTTCTGTTCTTGTACATTTGCTGAGGAGTGCTTTACTTCCAATTATGTGGTCAATTTTGGAATAAGTGCGATGTGGTGCTGAGAAGAATGTATATTCTGTTAATTTGGGGTGGAGATTTCTATAGGTCTGCTTGCTGCAGAGGTGAGTTCAATTCCTGGATATCCTTGTTAACTTTCTGTCTCGTTGATCTGTCTAATGTTGACAGTGGAGTGTTGAAGTCTCCCATTATTATTGTATGGGAGTCTAAGTCTCTTTGTAAGTCTCTAAGGACTTGCTTTATGAATCTGGGTGCTCCTGTATTGGGTGCATATATATTTAGGATAGTTAGCTCTTCTTGTTGAATTGATCCCTTTACCATTATGTTATGGCCTTCTTTGTCTCTTTTGATCTTTGATGGTTTAAAGTCTGTTTTATCAGAGACTAAGATTTAAACCCCTGCCTTTTCTTTTTTAAATTTCGTTTGTCTGAAAAAACTTTTTTTTATTCTTTATGTTCTAGGGTACAAGTGCACAATGTGCAGGTTTGTTACATATGTATACATGTGCCATGTTGGTGTGCTGCACCCCTTAATTCATCATTTACATTAGGTATATCTACTAATGCTTTCTCTTCCCACTTCCCCCACCCCACAACAGACTCTGGTGCGTGATGTTCCCCATGCTGTGTCCAAGTGTTCTCATTGTTCAATTCCCACCTATGAGTGAGAACATGTGGTGTTTGGTTTTCTGTCTTTCTGATAGTTTGTTCCGAATGATGGTTTGCAGCTTCATCCATGTCACTGGAAAGGACGTGAATTCATCCCTTTTTAAGGCTGCATAGTATTCCATGGTGTATATGTGCCACATTTTCTTAATCCAGTCTGTCGTTAATGGACATTTGGGTTGGTTCCAAGTCTTTGCTATTGTGAATAGTGCCACCATAAACATACGTGTGCATGTGTCATTATAGTAGCATGACTTATAATCCTTTGGGTATATACCCAGTAATGGGATGGCTGGGTCAAATGATATTTCTAGTTCTAGATCCTTGAGGAATTGCCACACTGTCTTCCACAATGGTTGAACTAGTTTACAGTCCCACCAACAGTGTAAAAGTGTTCCTATTTCTCCACATCCTCTCCAGCACCTGTTGTTTCCTGACTTTTTCATGTTCACCACTTTAACTGGTGTGAGTTGGTATATCACTGTGGTTTTGATTTGCATTTCTCTAATGGCCAGTGATGATGAACATTTCTTCATGTGTCTGTTGGCTACATAAATGTCTTCTTTTGAGAAGTGTCTGTTCATATCCTTTGCCCACTTTTTGATGGGGTTGTTTGCTTTTTCCTGTAAATTTGTTTGAGTTCTTTGTAGGTTCTGGATATTAGCCCTTTGTCAGATGAGTAGATTGCAAAAATTTTCTCCCATTCTGTAGGTTGCCTGTTCACTCTGATGGTAGTTTCTTTTGCTATGCAGAAGCTCTTTAGTTTAATTAGATTCCATTTGTCAATTTTGGCTTTTGTTGTCATTGCTTTTGGTGTTTCAGACATGTAGTCCTTGCCCATGCCTATGTCCTGAATGGTATTACCCAGGTTTTCTTCTAGGGTTTTTTGGTTTTTTAGGTCTAACATTTAAGTCATTAATCCATCTTCAATTAATTTTTGTATAAGTTGTAAGGAAGGGATCCAGTTTCAGCTTTCTACTTATGGCCAGCCAGTTTTCCCAGCACCATTTATTAAATAGAGAATTCTTTCCCCATGTCTTGTTTTTGTCAGTATTGTCAAAGGTCAGATGATTGCAGATGTGTGGTATTATTTCTGAGGGCTCTGTTCTGCTCCACTGGTCTATCTCTGGGTGTCAATTTTAGATCTTTCCTGCTTCTCTTATGGGCATTTAGTGCTAGAAATTTCCCTCTACACACTACTTTAAATATGTCAGAGATTCTGGAATGTTGTATCTTTGTTTTCATTGGTTTCAAACAATATCTTTATTTCTGTCTTCATTACATTATGTATCCTGTAGCCATTCAGTAGCAGATTATTCAGTTTCCATGTAGTTTTGTGGTTTGGACTGAGTTTCTTAATCTGGAGATCTAGTTTGATTGCACTGTGGTCTGAGAGACAGTTTGTTATAATTTCTGTTCTTGTACATTTGCTGAGGAGTGCTTTACTTCCAACTATGTGGTCAATATTGGAATGAGTATGATGTGGTGCTGAAAAGAATGTATATTCTGTTGATTTGGGTGGAGAGTTCTGTAGATGTCTATTAGGTCCGCTTGGTGCAGAGCTGAGTTCAATTCCTGGATATCCTTGTGAACTTTCTGTCTCGTTGATCTGTCTAATGTTGACAGTGGGGTGTTAAAGTCTCCTGTCATTATTGTATGGGAATCTACGTCTCTTTGTAAGTCTCTAAGGACTTGCTTTATGAATCTGGGTGCTCCTGTATTGGGTGCATATATATTTAGGATAGTTAGCTCTTCATGTTGGATTGATCCCTTTACCATTATGTAATGGCCTTCTTTGTCTCTTTTGATCTTTGATGGTTTAAAGTCTATTTTATCAGAGACTAGTATTGCAACGCCTGCTTCTTTTCTTTTTTTAATTTCCTTTGTCTTAAAAAATTTTTTTTTATTCTTTATGTTCTAGGGTACATGTGCACAACATGCAGGTTTGTTACATATGTATACATGTGCCATGTTGGTGTGCTGCACCCC
Organism: Cercopithecus mona; assembly: GCA_014849445.1. NCBI lineage: Eukaryota > Metazoa > Chordata > Mammalia > Primates > Cercopithecidae > Cercopithecus > Cercopithecus mona. The sequence continues at coordinate 4,390 of JABBCR010001450.1, forward strand.
TTAACTCGTCATTTACATTAGGTATATCTACTAATGCTTTCTCTCTCCACTTCCCCCACCTCAAAACAGACTCTGGTGCGTGATGTTCCCTGTCCTGTGTCCAAGTGTTCTCATTGTTCAATTCCCACCTATGAGTGAGAACATGTGGTGTTTGGTTTTCCGTCTTTCTGACAGTTTGCTCCGAATGATGGCTTGCAACTTCATCCATGTCATTGCAAAGGACGTGAACTCATCCTTTTTTATGGCTGCTTAGTATTCCATGGTGTATATGTGCCACGTTTTCTTAATCCAGTCTGTCGTTAATGGACATTTGGGTTGGTTCCAAGTCTTTACTATTGTGAATAGTGCCACCATAAACCTACGTGTGTATGTGTCATTATAGCAGTATGACTTATAATCCTTTGGGTATATACCTAGTAATGGGATGACTGGCTCAAATGATATTTCTAGTTCTAGATCCTTGAGGAATCGCTGCACTGTCTCCCACAATGGTTGAACTAGTTTACAGTCCCACCAACAGTGTAAAAGTGTTCCTATTTCTCCACATCCTCTCCAGCACCTGTTGTTTCCCGACTTTTTCACGTTCGCCACTTTAACTGGTGTGAGTTGATATATCACTGTGGTTTTGATTTGCATTTCTCTAATGGCCAGTGACAATGAGCATTTCTTCATGTGTCTGTTGGCTGCATAAATGTCTTCTTTGGAAAAGTGTCTGTTCCTATCCTTTGCCCACTTTTTATTGGGGTTGTTTGCTTTTTCCTGTAAATTTGTTTGAGTTCTTTGTAGGTTCTGGATATTAGCCCTTTGTCAGATGAGTACATTGCAAAAATGTTTTCCCATTCTGTAGGTTGCCTGTTCACTCTGATGGTAGTTTCTTTTGCTGTGCAGAAGCTCTTTAGTTTAATTAGATCCCACTTGTCAATTTTGACTTCTATTGTCATTGCTTTTGGTGTTTCAGACATGTAGTCCTTGCCCATGCCTATGTCCTGAATGGTATTGCCCAGGTTTTCTTCTAGGGTGTTTTGGTTTTTTAGGTCTAACATTTAAGTCATTAATCCATCTTGAATTAATTTTTGTATAAGTTGTAAGGAAGGGATCCAGTTTCAGCGTTCTACTTATGGCCAGCCCGTTTTCCCAGCACCATTTATTAAATAGGGAATTCTTTCCCCATGTCTTGTTTTTGTCAGGATTGTCAAAGGTCAGATGATTGCAGATGTGTGGTATTATTTCTGAGGGCTCTTTTCTGCTCCATTGGTCTATCTCTGGGTGTCAATTTTAGATCTTTCCTGCTTTCTCTTATGGGCATTTAGTGCTAGAAATTTCCCTCTACACACTGCTTTAAATATGTCAGAGATTCTGGAATGTTGTATCTTTGTTTTCGTTGGTTTCAAACAATATCTTTATTTCTGTCTTCATTACGTTATGTATCCAGTAGTCATTCCGTAGCAGATTATTCAGTTTCCATGTAGTTTTGTGGTTTTGAGTGAGTTTCTTAGTCCTGAGTTCTAGTTTGATTGCACTGTGGTCTGAGAGACAGTTTGTTATAATTTCTGTTCTTGTACATTTGCCAGGAGTGCTTTACTTCCAACTATATGGTCAATATTGGAATAAGTATGATGTGGTGCTGAGAAGAATGTATATTCTGTTGATTTGGGGTGGAGAGTTCTATAGATGTCTATTAGGTCCGCTTGGTGCAGAGTTGAGTTCAATTCCTGGATATCCTTGTTAATTTTCTGTCTCGTTGATCTGTCTAATGTTGACCGTTGGGTTTTAAAATCTCCCATTATTATTGTGTGAGAGTCCAAGTCTCTTTATAAGTCTCTAAGGGCTTGCTGTATGCATCTGGGTGCTCCTGTATTGGGTGCATGTGTATTTAGGATAGTTAGCTCTTGTTGTTGGATTGATCCCTTTACCATTATGTAATGGCCTTCTTTATCTCTTTTGATCTTTGTTGGTTTAAAGTCTGTTTTATCAGAGACTAGGATTGCAACCTCTGCCTTTTTTTGTTTTCCATTTGCTTGGTAGATTTTCGTCCATCCCTTTATTATGAGCCTATGTGTGTCTCTGCACGTGAGATGGGTCTCCTGAATACAGCAGGCTGATGGCTCTTGACTCTGTATCCAATTTGCCAGTCTGTGTCTTTTAATTGGACCATTTAGCCCATTTACATTTAAGGTTAATATTGTTATGTGTGAACTTGATCCTGTCATTATGATGTTGTATGGTTATTTTGCTCATTAGTTGATGCAGTTTCTTCCTAGCATCGACGGCCTTTACATTTTGGCATGTTTTTGCAGTGACTGGTACCGGTTGTTCCTTTCCATGTTTAGTGCTTCCTTTAGGAGCTCTTGTAGGGCAGGCCTGGTGGTGAAAAAATCTCTCAGCATTTGCTCGTCTGTAAAGGATTTTATTTATCCTTCATTTATGAAGCAGAGTTTGGCTGAATATGAAATTCTGGGAAGAAAATTCTTTTCTTTAAGAATGTTGAATATTGGCCCCCACTCTCTTCTGGCTTGTAGAGTTTCTGCTGAGAGATCAGCTCTTAGTCTGATGGCTTCCCTTTGTGGGTAACCCGACCTTTCTCTCTGGCTGCCCTTAACATTGTTTCCTCCATTTCAACTTTGGAGAATCTGACAATTATGTGTCTTGGAGTTGCTCTTCTCGAGGAGTACCTTTGTGGCATTCTCTGTATTTCCTGAATTTGAATGTTGGCCTGCCTTGCTAGGTTGAGGAAGTTCTCCTGGATAATATCCTGCAGAGTGTTTTCCAACTTGGTTCCCTTCTCCCCGTCACTTTCAGGTACACCAATCAGATATAGATTTGGGGGTTTCACATAGTCCCAAATTTCCCGGAGGCTTTGCTCATTTATTTATACTACTTTTTCTCTGAACTTCTCTTCTTATTTTCATTCATTTGATCTTCAATCGCTGATACCCTTTCTACCAGTTGATCGAGTTGGTTACAGAAGTTTGTGCATTTGTCACGTAGTTCTTGTTTCATGGTTTTCATTTCTATCAGGTCGTTTAAGGACTTCTCTACATTGGTTATTCTAGTTAGCCGTTTGTCAAATCTTTTTTCAAGGTTTTTAGTTTCTTTGCGCTGGGTTCATACTTCCTCCTTTAGCTCGGAGAAGTTTGATTGAAGTCTTCTTCTCTCAACTCGTCAAAGTCATTCTCTGTCCAGCTTTGTTCCGTTGCTAGCGAGGAGCTGTGTTCCTTTGGAAGGGGAGAGGAACTCTGATTTTTAGAATTTTCAGCTTTTCTGCACTGCTTTTTCGCCATCTTTGTTGTTTTATCTACCTTTGGTCCTTGATGATGGTGACGTACAGATGGGGTTTTGGTGTGGATGTCCTTTCTCTTTGTTAGTTTTCCTTCTAACAGTGAGGACCCTCAGCTGCAGGTCTGTTGGAGTTTCCTTGAGGACCACTCCAGACCCTTTTTGCCTGGGTATCAGCAGTGGAAGCTGCAGAAGAGTGAATATTGCTGAACAGCGAGTCTGATCATTCTTCTGGAAGCTTCCTCTGGAAGCTTCATCTCAGAGGTGTACCTGGCCGTGTGAGGTGTGGGGTGTCAGTCTGCCCCTAGTGGGGATGTCTCCCAGTTAGGCTACTCAGGAGTCAGGGACCCACTTGAGCAGGCAGTCTGTCCATTCTCAGATCCCAAACTCCGTGCTGGGAGAACCACTACTCTCTTCAAAGCTGTCAGACAGGGACATTTACATCTGCAGAGGTTTCTGCTGCCTTTTGTTTGGCTATGCCCTGTCCCCAGAGGTGGAGTCTACAGAGGCAGGCAGGCCTCCTTGAGCTGTGGTGGGCTCCACCCAGTTTAAGCTTCCTGGCCACTTTGTTTACCTACTTAAACCTCAGCAATGGCAGGTGCCCCTCCCCCAGTCTTCCTGCTGCCTTGCAGTTAGATCTCAGACTGCTGTGCTAGCAATGAGGGAGCCTCCATGGGCATGGGACCCTCCCAGCCAGGTGCAGGATATGATCTCCTGATGTGCCGTTTGCTAAGACCCTTGGTAAAGCACATTACTAGGGTGGGAGTGACCTGATTTTCCAAGTGTTGTGTGTCACAGTTTCCCTTGGCTAGGAAAGGGAATTCCCTTCCCCCTTGTGATGCCTCACCCTGCTTCTGCTCTCATTCGTTGGGCTGCATCCACTGTCCTGCACCCACTGTCCAAGACGCCCCAGTGAGATGAACCTGGTACCTCTGTTGGAAATGCAGAAATTCCTCGACTTCTGTGTTGCAGGCGCTGGGAGCTGGAGGCTGGTGCTGTTCCTTTTCAGCCATCTTGGCGCCACACCCCCTTTTCATTTTTTTAAAAGGAGTCTCACTCTGTGGCCCAGGCTGGATTGCAGTGGCATGAACTCGGCTCACTGCAGCCTCCATCTTCCGGATTCAAGTGATTCTCCCACCTCAGCATCCCAAGTTGCTGGGATTATATTGTGGGATCTGGCCAGCAGCCCACAGTGTAACAGGCCTCTTTCTTTGTTCCCAGGTGGATTGGCAGGTCAAGAAATAAAAGACACACCCACGATAGTGAAAGTGGGTCCGGGGGTGGATTGCCTTCTGGTCCTGTGATGCCACCAATGCACTGGATAAACCAGCATTTATTATTAAGCTTAGTGAAGGCGGGGGTAGGTTAGTGAGGGATTTAGGTTAGTTTGATTATGAGGTGAGATGGTCACATGGGGTTGAAATAATTCTTTAACATAATATCAGTATGCAGAAGTACAGTATACAGAGATAAGAATTTACATCATAGTGTGTGCATCAGTAATTTCTAACAGAGCCTTAAAACAGAAACACAGTCAATCCATATCCTATGATTAGCAAGATATTAATCAGCAGTAACAGTTGCAGGAAAAGCTGGTTCCAAACAATCAATAGAAACAGGACGTGAAGCTAGACAACCAGTTAAACCAAAAAATTCTCAGAAGGGAGTATACCTAAACCCTGAAGAGACCTAGAAGAGCTGTGGCAAGATAAGGGTATTTATAACCCTATCTTATCCATATGAACATACGCCCCTCATGTGTCAATTTATAGGCTCTCCACAAGGGTTGCATTCCATTCCCAGAGCTATGAACATCTACTTTTCTGAGATAGGAATCTTGGTGATGTGAAACCTCCCTGACTACACGTCCATTTATAGGCTCTCCACAAGGGTTGCATCCCATTCCCAGAGCTATGAACATCTACTTTTCTGAGATAGGAATCTTGGTGATGTGAAATCTCCCTGACTACACGTCCATTAATAGACTCTCCTCAAGGGTTGCATTCCATTCCCAGAGCTATGAACATCTACTTTTCTGGGGTGGGAATCTTGGTGATGTGAAACCTCCCTGACTACACTTCCATTTATAGGCTCTCCACAAGGGTTGCATTCCATTCCCAGAGCTATGAACATCTGCTTTTCTGGGATAGGAATCTTGGTGATGTGAAACCTCCCTGACTACACGTCCATTTATAGGCTCTCTGCAGGGGGATGTACATCACGCGCTGTTGGCTCATTCTGGCAGCCCATCCTGGCATTGTCTTTACACAATCCTGCATGCAATTTTGTATTTACAATAATCAGGAGCATTTCATCTTTTATTCCATAGCAATGGTTTCAGGGGGTCTCCCTACAGGACTACAGGTGTGCGCCACCACACCCGGATAATTTTTGTATTTTTAGTAGAGACAGGGTTTCACCATATTGATGAGGCTGGTCTCGACCTCTTGACCTTGTGATCCACCTGCCTTTTCCCCCCAAAGTGCTGGGATTACAGATGTGAGCCACTGCACCCGACACATAAACCACACATTTCCTTGAGTTTTTGAATTCCAGCCCAAGAGAAACAATTTGATATTTGAAGGATGGCTGCACACAAATATTTGCACACAAATAAAAATGTTTGTAGATTGCACCACATGAGGGAGACTACCAGTATGACTATCAGGATGAAAATATCAAGAGTTTGGAATATGCACCTTAGGCAAGATGCAAACCAACTACAATAGAATAGATCAAAGAAGAAGCCAGAAGAGTCTAGTCATTTTAACCAGGCAGCACATTTGTTGATTTTTACAACTGAGTCTCTATAATGCCCGATGTATTTATCCATGTGCAACAAGAAGTGTCAGAAACTGCACAGGCTCCCACTTGTTAGCTGGTAGAGAGCAATTCTATTTTCTAGCATTGCATGTCTATGTTAAATTAAAACAGGGAGTGAGAAGAATAGGCAAGTATAGAAGTAGAAGCCTAAAAAAGCTCCATACATTTGAGGAAAAAGTTGTGTTAAAGATGCAGCTAAGGGCAGTTTTTGGGTGGACTAAAGGATCTCTTGTTATGTAAAAATGTGTGGGCCAGGGGTGGTGGCTCACGCCTGTAATCCCAGCACTTTGGGAAGCCAAGGCATGTGGATCACCTGAGGTCGGGAGTTCAAGACCAGCCTGACCAACATGTAGAAACCCCGTCTCTACTAAAAATACACAATTAGCCTGGTGTCATGGCGCATGCCTATAATCCCAGCTACTAGGGAGGCTGAAGCAGGAGAATCACTTGAACCCAGGAGGCAGAGGTTGTGGTGAGCCAAGATTTTGCCATGGCACCAGCTTAGGCAACAAGAGAGAAACTCCATCTTAAAAAAATAATAATGTGGTTGACATGATATATCTGACACTGTTAACTTACTCTCAGAAGCTACTTCTTGTGAAATCCTAAGTACAGCATTATTCTGGGAAGCAAAGGAGACAGGCATAAGCAAGGACAAATTAAGAGAGGTAAGAGTCTCATCATGATTGATAGTCTTGTTCTGACATCTTGAGAAAAGCTGTCCACAGTGTACAGTCATCAACTTGTTGTCGTGGTTTGCAGTTTAAGTGTCTCTAAGTTATAGTGTTGAACATTTGGTGAGCTCTGAGTGGCCCACACCTCAGACACGAGGGTTTTCCCATGAAATTTACATTGAGTTGTCCACCTCTAGCTTATATGGCTTCAGGAACAGAGCTGTTCTTGTTCTTAATGATTTCATTGGAGAAAATTGAATTGGAAGAACTAAAAGAATTCAGGGTCCAGTCCAGTCTACCAGTGGATTATAAATACTCAAAGATAATGAACAGTGGTTCAGTCTGGTAACAGGTGTACTACAGTTTTTCTTTTCAACATAATTTTTCTCTATATAGGAGTCTCTATTTTTACCAAAGATAATTCCAGTAGGATGAATTTGTTTGCAAAATAGGTTGAGTCTCACCAAACTTGCCTAGATTTTTTACCTAAGTGCAGCAAGAGTAGCAATGGACCATAGAAGATCTTTTTAAACTTTGCTTTGCTAGAAGTTTTATAAGACTCTCAGATTAAACTTTCAAAAACCTCTTGAGACTAGGAAGCCAAATCAAGGCCAACTTCAGACTTTCCCTGCATTCCCTATGGGTTTATTCTATGTATATTCTCAAATAGAACATCCCAGTCAAAGCCTTGGTAACATAACCAATGTTTTCAAATGTGTCCTGTTATAAAGAGAGTAGATTCTTACTGAACTTGTGCAAATAACTTTATTACCATAAGCATATGAATATTCATGCATAGGTTCCCAATTCTGGGGCACTCAGATAGGGAGCCAAAGCAAATGTTTCAATTTTTGTTTACAAAAGTATACTTTACCAAATTGCTGTAAAGTATAAATAGCTTAAAAGAGAAAGTTCATAAATCTGGAGAATAAAACATTCAAAGAATCAGCACATTTTCAAATAAAAAATTATGAAAACATTATCCTTTTGATTATTAAGCCCAATATAACTGAGTTTTTTTCTTCTTTGTCTTGAATTTCATGAAGGTATCAGCCTGTTCATTAAAATTTTGAAAGTTCTCAGAGAGTCCAGTGGTATGATCTTGAAGTTATCAGAAACTTGTATTCAAGAGTCGTTGTCAGAGTCTTTTCCATATATCTCCTCAAAGAAAAAGCAATTTTGGACTGTAGCTGACTGTAAATACTTCGAGGAAGAATCAAAGCAACTGTCTGGGAATGACAAAGATTTAAAATGACCATGGTTAAAAATCTAATGAGATTTTTATTAGGTTTATTATGGTAAAGACACAGCTCACATAGAAATCTAGTTACTTCTGTGGCATATGACACTATGACTGATAACATATTCGATTTCCAGAAATTTCATACGGTTTTTAGAACTCTTTTTTTTTTTAATTTTTTTTAATTTTTTTTTTCCTTGAGATGGAATCTCACTCTGTCACCCAGGCTGGAGTGCAGTGGCAGGATCTCCGCTCACTGCAAACTCCACCTCCGGGTTCACGCCATTCTCCTGCCTCAGACTCTGGAGTAGTTGGGACCACAGGTGCCTGCCACCACACCCGGCGAATTTTGTTTTTGTGTTTTTAGTAGAGACGGGGTTTCACCGTGTTAGCCAGGATGGTCTCGATCTCCTGACCTCATGATCTGCCAGCCTTGCCTCCCAAAGTGCTGGGATTACAGGCATAAGCCACTGCGCCCAGCCTAGAATACTCATATTATTAACATTCCCATAAATATTATTTAGAGAAGGTTTAGCATCACTTATCACTCATTTGAAAATGCTTTATATATATTTTAACATATCAAATAAGGTGGCTTTTCCATTCAGCTTCTGTTTCCCAACTGGATTACTGAGTTCTTGGTGTAGCCCATTAATAATTAGGGCCAAAAAAGTATAGTCTTATGTATGTTGAAAAAGGTCCTTAGGTAATTCCAGTACTTCTAGCTGAAAATCATTGATTTAGTTTTAAGTTCTACCTATTACAACAAGAGTTCTCCATCCTCATTACATGTTAGTAGTGTCAGGGAAGACTTAAAAATTATCAATGCCTGGGTCCCTCTCCAGACCTTTAAACTGGAACTCATGGGTGGGGCTTGAGCATCCACTTTTAAAAATGTTTTCCAGTGATTCCAATGTGTAGCTATATTTCCCATCAGATTTCTCTGATTTCTTGTGGCCTTCACTTTTTTTCTATTTTGGTATCATGATTATTTTCAGGTCTCATTTCCTGTCTTAGGCTTTATGTCCCCTGGGGTAGGGACCTTGCCTTCTTCATTTCTGTATCTTTTTTGAACAAGTGAATTGGTCATCAGGAAAAGGTCTCAACCACACATAGGTTTTGTTCTGAGTCTCAGGTTCACAGGCTAATCCTAAAGTCTTTGTTCTCCACGAGGTCAGAGATTGCTTGTGATGAAGGGTGTGGTTAAGTCTGTAGTGCAGATGGTGGAGGGGAGTTCACCCTGTTTTTAGGCATAGCATTGGAACTAAGAATTTTATGTCTATATGGGTGAAGGGGCAGGGATGTGTAGGAAGACAGTTCTAATTAGGATGGAGGAATTATACTAGGAAGTAGAGGTAAAGGAAGTGAGAAGGATTAGTAAATAGAAGAAATGTGAACTTACCAAATAGGCTAGAGTAGACCCCTGGAGATTCTTGATTAAGTGAATTAACTAGATTTTAGAAAGGTAATGAGGCAGTCATATGCAAGGAAGGTTTCAAAGTCTGGAGACAAGAAGTCAAGCAACACTTTGAGAAGTGGTTGGTCTTTATGGGAATGGAGAGAATTACACTATTGAGAGATGTGAAAAATAATGAAGAGGGTTTCACAATGTGAAATTGTGTTTCTCATTTGAATCTGAGAAATAAACAAGACAATTATGTCTAAAAGACATTGGGGTAGAGGGAGCATAAAGGCCAGGGAGAAAGGGAACTGCAGGAATTAGTGCTGAGAAGCAGGAGTTTAGTGGAAGAAGGAGGAGATCCAGTCCCAGATACAGGCCAATAAGTCTTTTCCCTCTCCCAAGCATGGCAGTCAGCCTGCAGGAAACAGGACAAGAGAAAAGGCCATCATACCTGCCAGACTTCCTGAAATACAGAAATGACATCACGGCTGCTATGTCGGATTAATGCCAGGATAGATGTCCTCTTCCTGAAGAAGCTGTCATGGAAAGAAAAGAAAAGAAGGAATGGAGATGATGTTACTTTACAGGGGGAACCTCAGGAACCAGCATGTAACATGAGGTAGTCTATAATTGTTTCTTCAAGGAATGCATTATTTCTGTTGGAAAGTTGATGGGAGATGATTATATTCCTGCAGTTTTCTTCCCTCTCTCACCATGTTTCTAGGTTTTTTATCAGTCCTCTGTCAATTCTCTACTGCACTCAGATATTTCAGAAAGCTTTCGGATGTGTGAAAGGCTGATCGCTATTTTCTATGTCAGTAGAACTATCCACCTTTCCACCTTTTCATGGTTGCATCTTTTTCTCAGTGTCTCTGTGGTGGCAGCCATGAATGAGACCCTGCCAGGTCTCCGTGGCAGGGACCTGATTGACAGAAGGCCCAGGTCAGTGCATTTCAAATTCACCACCTCCTTTGCACAGAAAGCTTCCTTCCCACAGGCTCCCAGCAAGGGCATGAAAGCAAGCCTAGTTCTCTGAGGCTCTCTTTAACTCTAATGGGTGACTGGTTGGAGGACTCCCCATCAGCCTTGCAAAAACTCTCTTAGAACTGCATTGATACCTAAAATTTCTTTCTCTTTCTTTTTCACAGGAGTCAGCTTTGCATAGTGGTCTGTGGGTTCTCCCATACTACCTTCATGCCTGCCCCACATTCCCTCACAGGTGTCTTCCCTGATAAATTATCTTATATGTCTAATCCCATCCTGGATGCATCTCAGTTGGTAAAAACTAACATACCAGGCTTGATTCTTTGCACTTAGCTTTTTTCCTTTCTCTCCCACAAGCAGTCAGTAACCATGTCCTAGTGTTTTATGTGTTACCTCTTTTTCTATATATATATGGAAATAGGTACTGTTGAGGGGCACATCTTATGTGCCAGGCCCTGTGCTAAATACTTTACCTGTACCTCATTTAATTCACACAATAACCCTGTCAGTTACATATTATTTCCATATTGCCGATGAAAGGACAGAAGCTTAGAGTAGTGTAAAAACTTTCCTGGTGTCCTATGGCTAGTAAAACCTAAAACCCTATTGCCAATGATGCAGGGATCCACTTACGAGAGACTTTGATCCTCTTGAATGTGGAACGTTCGCTGCCAGTGGCTGAGTTACGAGCAGAGCAACCATAGAGCCCGCTATGCTTTGTAGTAATTTGGGGGATAGAGAGCTCTTGTCCTGATTGCAGAAACTTCCCATTAATCGTCCAAGAATACTCTGCCGGTGGGTTAGAGTCCGCGAAGCAGTACAAGTAGAGTTTATCTCCTGAACGGTAATAGGGGGATGAAGACAAAATGCTGGGGATGTGTGGACCATCTGGAGTAAAGAGAATAAAGCCACAGGTGATGTCATCTGAAGGAAGGGGATGCTCCTGGTCTCTTAAAGGGACACAGTGTCCCTCTGAGCCAAGACACACCCTCAAGGCCCAGCCAAACCCCTTCTGTGTTCACTGAGACAAGGCCTGAGGTATTCACCTGTTTCTCCCATCACAGGCTGTAGACCCCAAGTCTCCCATGACAAGAGCAGCCCCTCCCCTTATATTCTTGGTTAAGGCTGTGCCTACCCAGGTTTTCCCAGGGCAGGGAGTCATGGCCAGCCCTGGTGTCCAGAAATAAAAGTGTCTGTACTTGGACCTGAGAGAGACTGAGATGCCTGGCCTGTGTTCATTTGGATTTTAGCAGGTGGCCTGGCCCACAGAGGAACCAAAGATACAAAGGACATCCAGGGTGACTGGGTCACTGCAGATGCTACCAACTCGGTCCCATATTTCACATTCATAGGGTCCTGTGTCATTTCTTGTGACATTGGGTAGAATGAGGATCCTGTTTTTACCGGGTTGCTTTAGCCTGGGACTGACCGGGAGGCTCTGACCATTTACCCTCCACAAGTAGGTGTAGCCCTGAGTCTTAGGTTCACAGGTTAAGGCTACAACATTCTTATTCTCCATGGGGTTGAAGTTGTTGCTGGTGATGTAGGGCTTGGGCAGCTCCGCTGTGTGGATAACAGAGAGAAGATTGTCCTGTGTGGCACCTTTGATTCCTCCACAGGCATCCTTCAATCAGAGTTGGCATCTCCCACCTCTCAGCCCACCCAAGTCCTTGAAAGTCAATAGCTGGTGTGTGTGTCACAAGACAGATGCATGATGATCTAAGGGCTCAAAGACTGTGAGGCCGCCTGCTCTGTCTTAGGGAAGCACAGACTTTCTCAAGTGTGAATTGAGCAGCAGTGTTGGGTCATGGACAGACACATCAGTGGGAGTCACAGTCCCTGATACACCTCCCAGTCCCTCTCTAATCAGCTGACTGGCTGGCTCACCTTGGGTTCCTTACCTGGAATGTGCAACTGCTGGGCCCCTTCCAAATTCCATCCTACTTTGCCCCCCTAGATGTGATTTCTCTGCAGCTTCCATTTCCAAGGACATTCTAGAGATGAGTAATAATGGGACTTCCCATTGTCCTGAAACCCTGAAGATACTGAGCAGCCTGGCCTGGGACTGGATGTTTCAGCAGAAATAAGACAGGGGAGACCAGAGTCAAGCCTGGAGGTCAGTTCAGTCATCAGGCAGTGGAGGCACAAGGTGGGGCAGTTTTCTGCAGGTGTTTCATGATGACTTACTTGAGCCAGTGACCTCCAAAGATAGAGCAGAGTGCAAGGAATGATCTAGAAAGAGTGAAGGGGACAGGCAAGAGCTGGTGGCTTTGGAGCAGAACCATGTTCCCTGTTCTGGGTTCTTTAAGTTTCCTCTCCTTCTGCAGAGGACAGGTGAGGACTATGTGGATCTTTCCAGAAATACATGTGGACATTTGCAAATGCAGAACTGACTGGTGGAAAGGGTGGGAATGAACTGCTGGAAATCTGGTCCTCATGGACCATGTGTGTTTGATGGATATGAGACAAATTTGGGGAGAAGTTTTGCAAATATTTTCTTTCATTGGACACTCTACTCTCTGATTCCATGGGTTTGACTACTCTAGGGACCTCATGTAAGTGGATTCCAGAGTGAATCTGAGAAGAGACTGCTGGTTGCCAGGAGCTGGGAGTGGGGAGAATCAGAAGTTGTTCATGTGTGTGCAGTTTCAGTTATGCAAGACGGGGAGGTTCTAGAGATCTGCTGTACAGCTCGATGCCTATAGTTCACACAGATTGAGTATTTCTTATGCATAAGACTTAGGACAAAAAGTGTTTTGGATTTCTGACATTTTTTGATTCTGAAATATTTGTCACATACTTACTGGTTTAGCATCCCAAATCTGAAAGATTCAAAATCTAAAATGCTCCAGTGAGTATTTCTTTTCAGCATCAGATTAGTCAGCAAAAGTGGGAGGTGATAGGCTAAATACATTCTTGCCCTTTTTTTTTCTCACCACGTTTCTAGCTTGGTGATTAGTTTTTGGTCAATTCCATACTGGCCATGCTGCACTTGTATGTTTTTGAAGGCTTTGGGATGTGAGAAATAATGATTGCTATTTTCTATGTCATGAACACTTTCCACCTTTCCATGTTTGCATCTTTTTCTCAGTGTCTCTGTTGTGGCAGTCATCAGTAAGAGCCTGTCAGGTCAGATTTAGGACAGATTTTTGTAATTCTGCAAAAAATGTTACTGGGATTCTGGTAGGGGTTGTGTTGAATCTGCAGCTCACTTTGGGTAGTATTGTCTTCCTAACAATATTGATTCTTCCAATCCATGAAAATGAAATGTCTTTCCATATATTGATGTCGTCTTTAATTTCTTTCAGTAATGTTTTGTAGTTTTCAGGGTATAACCCTTTGACCTTTTTGGTTAAACTTATTCCAAAATATTTTATTCCTTTTGATGTTAATGTGAATTGAAATTCTTTTCTTAATTTCCTTTCACATTGTTCATTGTTACTGTATAGTCTAAAGAATGATGTAGAAGGAGTGAAGGGGACAGGCAAAAGCTGGTGGTTTTCAAGCAGAAACATATTCCCTGTCCTGGGTTTTTGATTTTCCCTCTCCCTTTGCAGAGGGCAGGTGGCTCTTCCCTGATAGCCAGATAGACTTCACTGGAAAACATATTGCCAGTGCTCCAGGGATCCACTTACCAGGGACTATGATCCTCTGGATTATGAGATTTGTTCCACCAGTGGCTGAGTTATGCATGAAACAGACATAGACCCCTCTATATGTTTTAGTGATTTGGAGGATAAAGAACACTTGTGCTGATTGCTGGAACTTCCCATTGTCCTTAAGCCCTTTGAGTACTGCGAAGCCTGGCCTGGGACTGCGTACTTCAGTAGAAATAACACTGGGGAGACCAGATTCAAGCCTGGAGGTCAGTTCAGTCATCAGGCAGTGGATCCACAAGGTTGGGCAGTTTTCCCAGCTGTCTCATAGTGACTGACTTGAGCCAGTGACCTCCAAAGATAGAGCAGAGTGTAAGGAATGATCTAGAAAGAGTGAAGGGGACAGGCAAAAGCTGGTCGTTTTGGAGCAGAAACATATTCCTTGTCCTGGGTTTTTTATTTCCTTCTCCCTCTGCAGAGGGCAGGTGGCTCTTCCTTGATAGCCAGATAGACTTCACTGGAAAACATATGGCCAATGCTCCATGGATCCACTTACCAGGAACTATGATGCTCTTAATTATGAGATTTGTTCCACCAGTAACTGAGTTATGGATGAAACAGTCATAGGCCATTCTATATGTTTTAGTGATTTGGGGGATAAAGAATGCTTGTGCTGATTGCTGGAATTTCCCATTGTCCTTAAACCATTTGTGTACTGGGAAGCCTGGCCTGGGACTGGGTACTTCAGCAGAAATAACACAGGGGAGACCAGAGTCAAGCCTGGAGGTCAATTCAGTCATCAGGGAGTGGAGCCACAAGGTGGGGCAGTTTTCCCAGCTGTCTCATAGTGACTGACTTGAGCCAGTGACCTCTAAAGATAGAGCAGAGTCCAAGGAATGACCTACAAAGAGTGAAGGGGACAGGCAAGAGCTGATAGCTTTGGACCAAGACCATGTTCCCTGTTCTGTGTCCATGATGTTCCCTTCCCCCTGTAGAGGGCAGGTGAGGACCATGTGGATCTTTCTAGAAATACATGTGGATGTTTGCAAATGCAGAACTGACTGATGGAAAGGGCGAACATGAACTGATGATGGAAGTCTGACCCTCATGGACCATGTGTGTTTGATGGATATGAGACAAATTTGGGGAGAAGTTTTGCAAATATTTTCTTTCATTGGACACTCTACTCTCTGATTCCATGGGTTTGACTACTCTAGGGACCTCATGGAAGTGGATTCCAGAGTGAATCTGAGAAGAGACTGCTGGTTGCCAGGAGCTGGGAGTGGGGAGAATCAGAAGTTGTTCATGTGTGTGCAGTTTCAGTTATGCAAGACGGGGAGGTTCTAGAGATCTGCTGTACAGCTTGATGCCTACAGTTCACACAGATTGAGTATTTCTTATGCATAAGACTTAGGACAAAAAGTGTTTTGGATTTCTGACATTTTTTGATTCTGAAATATTTGTCATATACTTACTGGTTTAGCATCCCAAATCTGAAAGATTCAAAATCTAAAATGCTCCAGTGAGCATTTCTTTTCAGCATCAGATTAGTATGCAAAAGTGGGAGGTGATAGGCCAAATACATTCTTGCCCTTTTTTCTCTCTCTCTCACCACGTTTCTAGCTTGGTGATTAGTTTTTGGTCAATTCCATACTGGCCATGCTGCACTTGTATATTTTTGAAGGCTTTGGGATGTGAGAGAGGCTGATTGCTATTTTCTATGTCATCAAAATTTTCCACCTTTTCATGGTTGCATCTTTTTCTCAGTGTCTCTGTTGTGGCAGTCATTAATAAGAGCCTGTCAGGTCAGATTTAGGACAGATTTTTGTAATTCTGCAAAAAATGTTACTGGGATTCTGGTAGGGGTTGCATTGAATCTGCAGCTCACTGGATTCTTCATTTCACATTCATAGGGTCCTGCAGTATCCTTTGTGATACCAAATATAACGAGGGTCCTGTTGGTTTTGGACAGCTGCAACTTGCGACTGATAGGGAGGCTCTGACCATTTATCCACCACAGGTAGCTTACATCCTGAGTGTCAGGATCACAGGATAAGATCACAGTCTCCGTGCCCTCCCTGGGGTTTAAGTTGCTGCTGGAGATGTAGGGCTTGGGAGTCTCCACTGTGCAGATAACAGAGAGAAGATTGCCCTGTGTGGCACCTTTGATTCCTCCAAAGACATTTTTCAATCAGAGATGGCATTTCCCACCTCTCAGCCCACCCAAGTCCTTAAAAGCCCATGGCAGGTGTGTGTGTTACAAGACAGATGCATGGCAATCTGAGGGCTCAGAGATTGTGAGGCTGCCTTCTGTATGTGGGAGAAGCACAGACTTTCTCAAGTGTGAATTGAGCAGCAGCATTGGGTCATGGAAAAACATGGGACCAGCAGTCACAGCCCCTGGTGCCTCTCTGAGTCCCTCCCTCTCCAACTGCCTGCCTGGCCCACCCTGTGGTCCTCACCTGGAGCATGCAGTGCTGGAATCTTCTTAGTTTCAGTCTTACTTTGCCCCCCAAGGTATGTTTTCTCTGCAGCTTCCCTTTCCAAGGACATCCTAGAGATGGATGATGGAACTTCCCATTGTCCTTAAACCCTTTGGGTACTGGGAAGCCTGGCCTGGGACTGGGTACTTCAGCAGAAATAACACAGGGGAGACCAGAGTCAAGCCTGGAGGTCAGTTCAGTCATCAGGCAGTGGAGCCACAAGGTGGGGCAGTTTTCCCAGCTGTCTCATAGTGACTGACTTGAGCCAGTGACCTCTAAAGATAGAGCAGAGTCCAAGGAATGACCTACAAAGAGTGAAGGGGACAGG
This sequence comes from Cercopithecus mona, assembly GCA_014849445.1. Classification (NCBI taxonomy): domain Eukaryota; kingdom Metazoa; phylum Chordata; class Mammalia; order Primates; family Cercopithecidae; genus Cercopithecus; species Cercopithecus mona. The sequence goes on from JABBCR010001450.1 coordinate 21,196, forward strand.
CAAGAGCTGATAGCTTTGGACCAAGACCATGTTCCCTGTTCTGTGTCCATGATGTTCCCTTCCCCCTGTAGAGGGCAGGTGAGGACCATGTGGATCTTTCTAGAAATACATGTGGATGTTTGCAAATGCAGAACTGACTGGTGGAAAGGGCGAACATGAACTGATGATGGAAGTCTGGCCCTCATGGACCCTATGTGTTTGGTGACTATTAGACCAATATTTGGGAAGAAGTCTTGCAGATACTTTCTCTCATTAGACATTCTACTCTCTGATTCTATGAGTTTGACTACTCTATGTACCTCATCTCAGTGGATTCCAGAGTGAATCAGAGAGTAGAATAGTAGTTTCCAGGAGCTGGGTTTGGGAGAATAGGGCATTGTTCCATGGCTGTGCTGTTTCAGTTATGCAGGATGAGGAGGTTCTAGAGATCTCCTGTACAGCTTCATGCCTATAGTTCATACAGATAAAGTGTTCCTTATGCAGAAAGCTTAAAACCAAGTGTTTTGGATTTCTAACTTTTTTTTATTTTGGAATATTTGCAGTAGATGTACTGGTTTAGCATCCCACATCTGAAAAATTTTAAATCCAAAATGCTCCAGTGAGCACTTCTTTTTAGCATCACATCAGTGGTCAGAAGTGTTGGATTTTGGAGCATTTCAGATTTTGGATTTCTGGATTTGGGATGCTCAATTTGTAATACTGTAATTTTCCCATAAAAAGTTGTCAGGAGTTTAGACCTCATGTTATGTTCTGACTCTAGTAACAAAACAAAACAAAATTTGGAGGAAACATTAAAATGTTGTCATAAGTGGAAATTTTTACTGATGGTCCAAACATCTAAGATCAATTGCTGGTAGTAGTATTTCTCTTGATACCCAATTAAGGTTTAGGTGTGGGGTGAATTCCAGCAGGATCACATTATGCTCAAAGAAAGATGCCAAAGGTGATTTGAAATTAGCAAGTCCTTAAGTAGAGAGAGTCCCGTTAAAAGGACAGAACTGGTCAGTGTGTCAATTACATAAAGGGAGGAATGATGCCGAATTAAAAGAAGTGATGTGTGTTATGTTAGTAAATATAGAAAGAACTCCCTGTTTCTAATTTCTGTGCAGAGTTAGGAAAAATGGGGAGGAGCCCAAAACAGGTATGTGAAATGCTTTCTTCATTTTCTCTTAACCTCAGGAAATACAACTAGAGTTTCAGTTTGTGTGAATTAGGAAGAGTCTAAGTGAGACGCCAATGGCTCATGTGTCCCCCACACGAAGAACCCCAACTTATGAAAATGGCATCATCATGAGGAAACAATCATATGTGGCACAGGCAGTAAAACCATCAGATAGCACCCCCTGGCCACCTCCAACAGGTCCCCGAACCCAGCAGTATTCCCATTATGTGAATGTTACAGCCTTGGTAGTTGTCCCATAACTACAAAATTTAAAAATTGCTATTGTCAATACAAAATGATAAATATGAAGTTGAATATATTGCTCCATTTTTTCCCCCTACTCTTTTTGAACTTTCCTGTTTCAGTTTTGGAAGTTTCTATTGACACATCCTCAAGCTAGGGATTCTTTCCTCAGCTGTGTGCATTCTACCAGTAAGCATCAAAAGCATTCTTCATTTCTCTAACAGAACTTTTCTTTTTTTTATTTCTGAGATGGAGTCTCGCTCTATTGCCCAGGCTGGAGTGCAGTGGCACGATCTTGGCTCACGGCAAGCTCTGCTTCCCGGGTTCATGCCATTCTCCTGCCTCAGCCTCGCGTGTAGCTGGGACTACAGGCACCCGCCAGCACGCCCAGCTCATTTGTTTGTATTTTTAGTAGAGATGGGGTTTCACCGTGTTCGTCAGGAAGGTCTCGATCTCCTGACCACGTGATCCGCCCGCCTTGGCCTCCCAAAGTGTTGGGATTACAGACGTGAGCCACTATGCCTGGCCATCTCTGAGGTATTTTAACTAGTTGTGGACTTTTGAGTTTGTTCAACTGTTTACTTACTGTTAGAACCGAGTGACAAATTTCAAGCTTCTTATATGCCTGACAGGAAACCAGAAGTCTCTAGGAAGTGACTGGAGAATGTGAGCTCCATAGTAGGTTGAGGATGGAGTCACGAGGGAAACGGGTGAAATCAGCCCATGGGCTTTGGAGACTACAAGCCTGTCCAGCCTCTGACACCCTGGTGAGTCACTGCAAAGATTACAACAGTGACAGTAAACTAGCATGGCTGACTCCATCTGGCATCTAGTCTCAGGCTGGCTGTCCTCACTCATTCCTGGACATAGGCCAGGCTAACCATGGGAGGAATTTAGTTTATGGTTTAACTTTGAAGCAAGAATGATAATAGTTCCTCCATAACACTAATACCCTTATTTTGCCCAGGGATTGCCTTTGTAAAACTGGTGAAAGACCATGAGAGTAAGATTATAGGAGGGAACTGAATTCTGCTAAAATGTAGGCACAGTTTCTATAATCCCTTACTGCTCAAATGTCATTTGGCCAGAGTTTACAAAATTTGTAACTAATTGCTCCTATAGATAACATCACTATTGTAGAACCTGAGATTGGTCTTTTGAGATGTTTCTCATTCTTTGCATTCTGTCAACCCGCTGACCTCATCCATACCCATGACTAATGGCTCAGCCAGTCACGTGGTCCCCACCTAGAGTCAGATTCAAGCACAAACAGATCATTTCCCTCCGCCCGCATGATTCCATCCCCAAACAATCAGCAGTACCCATTTTTTAGTCCTGTGCCCCTGAAACTATCCTTGAAAATCTCTAACCCCTGATCCACTAGGGAGGCTGATTTGAGTAATAATAAACCTCTGTCCTCCTGTTTGGCAGACTTGGAGTCATTAAAATCTTTCTTTACTGCAAATCACCATCGGGATAAATTGGTTTTGTTTGTGCAGGAGGCCAGAAGAACTTGTCTGGGAATTATAAGAGTGGATGGAGGAGCTGCCTATCCCTGTCCCACGGTCTTGTCCACAGAACAGCCTCACAAAGGGACAGAGCCCTGGATGGGGATACAGTGGAAGCTTATTCTCTTAGTGACCTGGGGACATTGGCTCGAGATGAAGCCTGGCAGGAGTGGAAACTCCAGGTGATTTCTGTGCCTTTCCTATTTCCTGGGAGGTGGGCCAGGCCACAGTGTTAGCAGGAAGGGAACAGAACAGTCAGCCTAGTTAGAGGGAGTGTCTGGGGAAGGCCTAGGGGTGGAGGAAGAAGCTGTGCAGGACAGGGCTTGCCAGTTAGAATGAAGTGGGAGGAAGATGAGGGACACAGAGAAGCAGAGAGAGGCAGAGACAGCATGGCAGTGAACAATGGGGGCTACAGTGACTTCAGAGACCCCAGGGACCAGGTGCCCCCATTTCCACAGTCCAGGACCAGGGAGCCCTGAAAACCCTCCAGTGGCCAAAGAGCTTCAGAGTTACATGAGGTGGGGTGGCTTTAGGGGCAAGAGGTAGTGGGGGGATGAAACATGGGTGTCAGCCTCTGAAGGACAAGGGACAGGTGTGGCTAGAACTTCCTAGGATTCTGCATCCAAGATCCAGTCTCTAAAGAGGTTATGGATCATTCATTTCTTCATTCAATTCCTTCATTTGTTATGTGAGAGCTCCTGAGTGTGTGTCTCTCACTGGGCCTGTGCTGGTGCAGGGTGTGAGTGGGGAAAGAAAACAAGGTCCTCTCCTTTATCCTGTCATGCCAGTGACATGGACACTTTGGGAAACAGGATTTCAGGTTCAGTGATAGGGGTTAAGATCTGAGGGGGAGGCCTGGACATTTTTTGCACTGACTCTGACAGTTGAGGCAGGTGATTTAGTTCTGGAGTGCAGACTAATCAGCTGACCATTTGCTCTCACTCCTCTGAGGTTTGGATGCCTAAGAAGAGAGGATTTGAGCCAATAAATGACTATGGGGTCCTTGGAACCCAATAAGCCCTCACTTCTGGTGGAGGAGAGGATGGGCCTGTGGCTGCAGACAGACCTCATGTGACCCTGATCTGCCTTTTGTGTTTGTGTGACTCTGGTTCAGTGACTGTGCCTTCCTGTGCCTCAGTTTTCTCTCAGTCAAATAAGCTAAATGGCAAATGGACTGTGGCTTTTCATGCTATCTGTGAATAAATTGTAAATTCTTCACAGTCACCTGACCTAATGCTTGGCACAGTGGAGGTGTTCACACAAACAGCATTTATTATTATTCACTCTCATGAGAGAGCACCTTTAGGTCAGATCCCTGTGGACAAGCTGCTGCCAGGTACATTTTCTCTCTTCTGTTTCTGCTTCTGGGGACATTAGACTTTCTATGGAGTGTCCTAAGCCTCACAAGGCAGTTGGCTGATGGCCTACAAAGCTTGTCTTTCTGTCCTCTCCACTCTGAGTCTCAGGTGAAGAAAGCTCTGTCCTTGCCCAGATGAGGCTCTGAGGGCTGAGCCCTGGCAGTGAGCAGCTCCAGGAGACACAGTCCTCAGACAGCTGGTGAATCCCTCGTCCCAGTAAGCCCTGCCACAACCCAGCCTTGGTACAGCCTCCTCAGCTTTATCTGGAGTAAGGATTTAGGGACAGGGGTCTGGGGTTGAGGCTCCAGGGATGAGCTTTTCTGAGAGTATCTCATGGGGCCTCTTAGGCAAAGCCCTAGTCAGTTCTCCAGGGTCTTTCTCAGGATCCAGTTTATGAAGAAGGCATGAGGTGCTTGGTTGAGATTTATCTCTTGCTGAGCACCGTCCCTTCAGACTGTCCTTCCTGTGCAGCAAGTGTCTGCAGGGTCTGGAGGTAGGAAATGAATTCTGATCTGTTATAGTTTGTCTCCTTTGTGTGTGTCCTCCACTAAATGCCAAAACACCAACATGCGACATAAGGCAGAGAGGGACACAGGCACAGTCGAGGCCTGACAATCCTGTTTGTGTAAAGTAGAAGTGACCCCCAACCCCCAACACCCAGGGATCATGTGGAATCACTCACGGTATAAGGTGAAATGTCCAATTACTCCTTTACTGTTATCACCTTGCTTTATGGTTTGTATGGTGTAGGATCCTGTGTCCTTCCGGGTGACATTCTGGATCAGTAGGGATGCATTGGAATATACTATTTCTCGTCCACTGTATGCAGGCCCAGCTATAATTGTTTCAGTGTCTATTACATATGATGTAACGTAAAGGTGGAGGTCCGTTTTTTGCCCTTTGTACCAGATGTAGCCAGTAAGATTCTGGGGCAAATTGTGGACAAGTAGAAGAACATCCTTCCCCTCGGAAACTTTGGTTGGCTGTGCTTCAATCGTGACTTGAGCAGTGGTGGGCGGGTTCCAGAAGATTAAAAGTGATGCTAGGAGGTGGAGAGAGCATCAGTCAATATTGAGACCTATGTATTGGGGTGAAAAGATGGGGCCCTGGGTCCTGAGAAGATCTCTTCAATCATCAGCCTTGAAGACACACACACACACACACACACACACAGCCCCTTTTGTGTGTGTGTGATTGTGTGTTTGTGTCCTACTGTCCTACTGGGTCAAGGTCAGCGGCACGACCCCCATTCTTTCAACCCTTCTGACCTCGGCATTTTTCTCTTTGGAATCCTCTTCCCCAGGGGTCTGCATGGCTCCCTCCACACTGCCCTCAGGTCCTGCTCACATCAGGGCATCCTTAGACTTCTTTCCTGACACCTCCTTCAGAGACCCTGGGTCTTCCCTTTCTGACCTTTCCCTGCTCTGCTCCCTCCGGAGCTCTTGTCAACACCTGACCTCACATTCTAGATCTCTTTGCATGTCTGTCTTCCTGCCCATGAGAGCATGAGCTCCGTGAGGACAGGGACTTTTGTGATCTTGGTTGCACCCCAGTGCCTGGAACAGGCTGTAGACTCCTGTACATGTGAGAGTTCCAAGGACCCTCCATGCCTGGGGTGTTTTTTTTCTTTACCCAATGGTTGAGGTTTTTTGCTGAGGACAGTGTTTCATGCCCTGCTTATATTTTCATTTGAAGTGTCATCTCATAATAGTTATTATTATCATTTTCCAAAATGTGGTGGCCAGTGATGATTAACCAGGAAAAGGGAGCACTTGAGATTTTCCTACCTCTTACCAATTCCAGTTCAATGTGATTTTCCTGTTTTGACCCCTGTCCCTCTGTGTTATATTTTCCCCTATCCAGACTCCAACAGAGCCTTCTTTACTTTTTTTTTTTTGAGACGGAGTCTCATACTGTCGCCCAGGCTGGCGTGCAGTGGCGCGATCTCGGCTCACTGCAACCTCTGCCTCCCAGGTTCATGTAAATTTCCTGCCTCAGCCTCCCAAGTAGCTAGGATTACAGGAGCACACCACCACACCTGGCTAATTTTTTGTATTTTTAGTAGAGACTGGGCTTCACTGTGTTGACCAGACTGGTCTTGAACTCCTGAACTCATGATCCACCCACCTCAGCCTCCCAAAGTGCTGGCTTCTTTTATTTCTTAGAACCCCATCCTCTCCAGGAAACCCCATCCAATCATTCTGCTTCCTCCTCCTGTCCTCTCCCAGGAAGTTCTCTCCTCACCTGTGAGCAGGAGCTCCTTCCAGGTGATGTGCAGTGTGCAGGGAGGGGCTGAGAGGGGCCCCATGGCCTGTGCTGCCTGCATGTTCTCCTCTGTGGAGATGAGCCTGGGATCCAGAAACTTTCTGAGCACGGCTGTCAGCTGTGCTGTCCTTCCTCCTTCTGTGCTGAGCCTCTTCCCGGGGCAGGAGCACTTCTCAGGCTCATGGGCGGGGTCTGTGCCCAGGACACCTCTCTGTCCCCTCCCCTCTCAGTCCTGCCTCCTTGTCCCTCCTTCTCTTTTTCCTTTTGTCTGTGTGTCAGGTCCCTGGGAATTGTGGAGGCCTCTGCCTTTTTCAGCAGTGATTCTGTCACCAAACCTCGGCACACACTATGTGCAGAAACACAAACACACACACAAAAGAGACACACACAGACACACACAGTCACACACATACCCTGTAGGTTGGGCAAGCACAGTCCTGGGCCTCAGCCTCCTGCTGTCCCCATGGCTCTGGGTCAGGGTGCACATTCGCGTCCTTTGCCCTCTTTCATCCCCATCTGGCTCTCCCCTTCAGTGCAGGAGGCTGGAGCTGCACCAGGTCCCTGTCACAGGGACACCCCATTGTGCTGTGGGTGAGCTGTGTGTTGCCTGGTGAGAGGGACCCTTCCTTTCTCTAATTGTGTCTAGCTTGGCTGCAGCTTCCAAGGATGGACATTCAGGACCTGGGTGTCCCAGAGGAAACTGTCCTTCCTGGAGGTGTGCAGGGTGAATCTCTCATGCCTCTTGGGAGGAGAGGCCTGTGCTGGTTGCTCAGTGGGGGCTGTGAGTCCCATGGTCAAAGGACAGTTCTCAGTCACTCTATTGCTCCCTGGGGTCTGGTGGCTGAGCTGGGGCTCAGGGTTTCTCATTTCTTCCTGACCATCTTTGGTGTCCTCTCTTCTCTGCCCAGCTGATTGTCCTGTGATTACCACACCTTCCCCATGGTGGTGCAGGAGGAAGTGGGGAGTTACCCAGGAACCCCGTGGAACATGGCTCGTTGAGACACAGGAAGGGGAGCCTGGGACAGAGCAGGGGTTCAGAGCTGGAGAGATTCATCCCGACTTACTCCGTGGTCATGATGGGCTCAGCCCTCCATGTGCTGACATACCCAGGGGTCTGTCCTGAGGGTTTTGACCTGGCCAAGCTGCTCTCTGTAGAGGAGGAACAGGCAGTCGCCAGAGAATCTGTTTGGAGGGACGTTGCTCACCCAGGAGAGGGTGGGTGGGGGTGAGTTGTGTTCTGGAACAAAGAGCAATAATACCCCCTTCTCCCAGCAGGGACACAGGAGAGGTCTGTCTTCCCAAGGGACAGCCAGGGGTAGGTGTCCACATCCTGGATGGTGCCTGTATGTGAGCATCACATGGGCTCTGAGCCCCACGGGGTGCAGCGGGCAGACAGGTCACAGGGTGCCTGACTGATTCCCAGGGAGGCTGTGGGCCCTCAGGCAGCCGCTGTTCTGTGTCAGCGCTAGGCTTGGCCTGGGATGCCCCAGAGAACAGGACAGATGGAGCAGGGGCGGACATTTAGGGAGCAGTGACAGAAAGAGTTGATGAGGATGGAGGGAGGTCACGAGGGGAAAGCGCACAGTGTGGCGTCACCTGCACCAGCGCTGCCCTGGGAGATGTCTTTTTAGCTGATCCCAGGGAAGGAGCAGGTGTGTGGGGCAGGAGCTGCCTGCAGAGGGAGTGGTGTTAGGTTGGCGGCCGCCAGGTCAGGGAGGAGCTGACAGAGTCCATGTGGGAGCATGGAGGGCGCTAGGACTTGGACCCAGGTGATCCTGGTGAGGGTGGACCTTGCTTGGCTATGGGTTCTGCTGATGGTGGTCTGCATCCCCTGGGAAGGCTTCAGGCTGGGAGGGACTCTGCTGCCCTCTGGTGGACTGGAGAGGAAGTGTGAGTGGCCGAAGTCCCAGGCTAGGCTGCGTGTTTTATTCCACAAGGATCTGCACATTTCACACGAGGTCACACATATGTTATGTTACAGGTCCATCACCTTACAGCCCCGTGAGTCCCAGTCTCTGTGGCTCTACGTTCACTGTTCTCCCTCTTTCACAATCGCAGATTGTCCCAAATGCAGATTTTTGTCACTTTCTGTGAGTTTGTGTTTGTGTGTGTGTGTGTGTGTGTGTGTGTGTGTGTGTGTGTGTGTGTGTGTGTGTGTGTGTGTGTGTGTGTGTGTGTGTGTGTGTGTGTGTGTGTGTGTGTGTGTGTGTGTGTGTGTGTGTGTGTGTGTGTGTGTGTGTGTGTGTGTGTGTGTGTGTGTGTGTGTGTGTGTGTGTGTGTGTGTGTGTGTGTGTGTGTGTGTGTGTGTGTGTGTGTGTGTGTGTGTGTGTGTGTGTGTGTGTGTGTGTGTGTGTGTGTGTGTGTGTGTGTGTGTGTGTGTGTGTGTGTGTGTGTGTGTGTGTGTGTGTGTGTGTGTGTGTGTGTGTGTGTGTGTGTGTGTCCTGCACTAAATGCCACAAACTCATCCTTTTTAAAGGCTGCATAGTATTCCATGGTGTATATGTGCCACATTTTCTTAATCCAGTCTGTCCTTAATGGACATTTGGGTTGATTCCAAGTCTTTGCTATTGTGAATAGTGCCACAATAAACATACGTGTGCATGTGTCTTTATAGCAGCATGATTTATAATCCTTTGGGTATATACCCAGTAATGGGATGGCTGGGTCATATGGTACATCTAGTTCTAGATCCTTGAGGAATCGCCATACTGTTTTCCATAATGGTTGAACTAGTTTACAATCCCACCAACAGTGTAAAAGTGTTCCTATTTCTCCACATCCTCTCCAGCACCTGTTGTTTCCTGAATTTTTAATGATTGCCATTCTAACTGGTGTGAGATGGTATCTCATTGTGGTTTTGATTTGCATTTCTCTGATGGCCAGTGATGATGAACATTTTTTCATGTGTCTGTTGGCTGTATGAATGTCTTCTTTTGAGAACTGTCTGTTCATATCCTTTGCCCACTTTTTGATGGGGTTGTTTGTTTTTTTCTTGTAAATTTGTTTGAGTTCTTTGTAGGTTCTGGATATTAGCCCTTTGTCTGATGAGTAGATTGCAAAAATGTTCTCCCATTCTGTAGGTTGCCTGTTCACTCTGATGGTAGTTTCTTTTGCTGTGCAGAAGCTCTTTAGTTTAATGAGATCCCATTTGTCCATTTTGGCTTTTGCTGCCGTTGCTTTTGGTGTTTTAGACATGAAGTCTTTGCCCATGCCTATGTCCTGAATGGTACTACCTAGGTTTTCCTCTAGGGTTTTTATGGTATTAGGTCTAACATTTAAGTCTCTAATCCATCTTGAATTAATTTTTGTATAAGGAGTAAGGAAAGGATCCAGTTTCAGCTTTCTACTTATGGCTAGCCAATTTTCCCAGCACCATTTATTAAATAGGGAATCCTTTCCCCATTTCTTGTTTCTGTCAGGTTTGTCAAAGATCAGATGGCTGTAGATGTGTGGTATTATTTCTGAGGACTCTGTTCTGTTCCATTGGTCTATATCTCTGTTTTGGTACCAGTACCATGCTGTTTTGGTTACTGTAGCCTTGTAGTATAGTTTGAAGTCAGGTAGCGTGATGCCTCCAGCTTTGTTCTTTTGACTTAGGATTGTCTTGGAGATGCGGGCTCTTTTTTGGTTCCATATGAACTTTAAAGCAGTTTTTTCCAATTCTGTGAAGAAACTCATTGGTAGCTTGATGGGGATGGCATTGAATCTATAAATTACCTTGGGCAGTATGGCCATTTTCACGATATTGATTTTTCCAATCCATGAAAATGAAATGTCCTCCCACATATTGATGTCATCTTTAATTTCATTCAGTAAAGATTTGTAGTTTTCAGGGTATAACACCTAGACCTTTTTGGTTAAACTTATTCCAAAATATTTTATTCCTTTTGATGTTAATGACAATGGAAATTCTTTTCTGAATTTCCTTTCACATTGTTCATTGTTACTATATAGTCTAAAGAATGATCTAGAAAGAGTGAAGGGCACAGGCAAGAGCTGATAGCTTTGGACCAAGACCATGTTCCCTGTCCTGTGTCCATGATGTTCCCTTCCCCCTGTAGAGGGCAGGTGAGGACCGTGTGGATCTTTCTAGAAATACATGTGGATGTTTGCAAATGCAGAACTGACTAGTGGGAAGCATGAGCATGAACCGATGATGGAAGTCTGGCCCTCATGGACCATATGTGTTTGGTGGCTCTTAGACCAATATTTGGGAAGAAGTCTTGCAGATACTTTCTCTCAGTAGACATTCTTCTCTCTGATTCTGTGAGTTTGACTACTCTATGTACCTCATCTCAGTGGATTCCAGTGAATCAGAGAGTAGAATAGTAGTTTCCAGGAGCTGGGGTGAGGGGAATAGGGCATTGTTCCGTGGGTGTGCGCTTTCAGTTATGCAGGATGAGGAGGTTCCAGAGATCTCCTGTAGATCTTCATACCTATAGTTCATACAGATAAAGTGTTCCTTATGCAGAAAACTTAAAACCAGGTGTTTTGGATTTCTGGATTTGGGATGCTCCATTTGTAATATTGTAATTTTCCCATAAAAAGTTGTCAGGATTTTAGTCCTTATGTTATGATGTGACTCTAGTAATAAAACAAAAAAAAAAAAAAAAAAAGAAAAAAAAAAAAAAAAAAAAAAAAAAAAAAAAAAAAAAAAAAAAAAAAAAAAAAAAAAAAAAAAAAAAAAAAAAAAAAAAAAAAAAAAACAAAAAAAAAAAAAAAAAAAAAAAAAAAAAAAAAAAAAAAAAAAAAAAAAAAAAAAAAAAAAAAAAAAAAAAAAAAAAAAAAAAAAAAAAAAAAAAAAAAAAAAAAAAAAAAAAATAAAAAAAAAAAAAAAAAAAAAAAAAAAAAAAAAAAAAAAAAAAAAAAAAAAAAAAAAAAAAAAAAAAAAAAAAAAAAAAAAAAAAAAAAAAAAAATAAAAAAAAAAAAAAAAAAAAAAAAAAAAAAAAAAAAAAAAAAATAAAAACAAAAAAAAAAAAAAAAAAAAAAAAAAAAAAAAAAAAAAAAAAAAAAAAAAAAAAAAAAAAAAAAAAAAAAAAAAAAAAAAAAAAAAAAAAAAAAAAAAAAAAAAAAAAAAAAAAAAAAAAAAAAAAAAAAAAAAAAAAAAAAAAAAAAAAAAAAAAAAAAAAAAAAAAAAAAAAAAAAAAAAAAAAAAAAAAAAAAAAAAAAAAAAAAAAAAAAAAAAAAAAAAAAAAAAAAAAAAAAAAAAAAAAAAAAAAAAAAAAAAAAAAAAAAAAAAAAAAAAAAAAAAAAAAAAAAAAAAAAAAAAAAAAAAAAAAAAAAAAAAAAAAAAAAAAAAAAAAAAAAAAAAAAAAAAAAAAAAAAAAAAAAAAAAAAAAAAAAAAAAAAAAAAAAAAAAAAAAAAAAAAAAAAAAAAAAAAAAAAAAAGAGCTTCTGCACAGCAAAAGAAACTACCATCAGAGTGAAATAGTAACCCTACAGAATGGGAGAAAATTCTCAGTCACTCTATTGCTCCCTTGGGACTGGTGGATGGGTTTCTCATCTCTTCCCAACCATCTTTGGTGTCCTCTCTTCCCTGGCCGTCTGATTGTCCTGTGGTCACCACACCTTCCCCGTGGTGGTGCAGGAGGAAGTGGGGAGTTACCCAGGAACCCCGTGGAACATGGCTCGTTGAGATATGGGAAGGGGAGCCTGGGACAGAGCAGGGGTTCAGAGCTGGAGAGATTCATCCCGACTTACTCCTTGGTAGTGATGGGCTCAGCCCTCCATGTGCTGACATACCCAGGGGTCTGTCCTGAGGGTTTTGACCTGGCCAAGCTTCTCTCTGTAGAGGAGGAACAGGCAGTCACCAGAGAGCCTGTCTGGAGGGACGTCGCTCACACCTGAGAAGGCGGGTGGGGGTGAGTTGCGTTCTCGGAGCCAAGAGCAATAATACCCCCTTCTACCGGCAGGGACACAGGAGAGGTCTGTCTTCCCAAGGGACAGCCGGGGGTAGGTGGCCACATCCTATGTGGTGCCTGTGTGTGACCATCACATGCGCTCTGGGCCCCACGAGGTGCAGCGGGCAAGCAGGTCACAAGGTGCCTGACCGATTCCCGGGGAGGCTGTGGGCCCTCAGGCAGCCGCTGTTCTGTGTCAGCACTAGACTTGGCCTAGGATGCCCCACAGAACAGGACAGATGGAGCGTGGGCAGGCATTTAGGGAGCATTGACAGAAAGAGTTGATGAGGATGGAGGGAGGTCACGAGGGGAAGGCCACAGTGTGGTGTCCCGTGCACCAGCGCTGCCCTGGGAGATGTCTTTTTAACTGAGCCCAGGGAAGGAGAAGGTGTGTGCGGCAGGAGCTGCCTGCAGAGGGAGTGGTGTTAGGTTGGCGGCCGCCAGGTCAGGGAGGAGCTGACAGAGTCCGTGTGGGGAGCATGGAAGACGTTGAGGACTTCGGCGGAGGTGACTCTGGTGAGGGTGGACCCTGCTTGGCTATGGGTTCTGCTGAAGGAGGTCGGCATCCCCTGGGAAGGCTCCAGGCTGGAGGGACTCTGCCGCCCTCTGGTGGACTGGAAGGGAAGTGTGGGTGGCCGAAGTCCCAGGCCAGGCTACCTGTTTTATTCCACAAGGATCTGCAAGTTTCAAACGAGGTCACACATATGCTATGTTACAGCTCCATCACCTTCCAGCCCTGTGAGTCCCAGTCTCTGTGGCTCTACGTTCACTGTTCTCCCTCTTTCACGATCGGATGTCCCGAACGCAGATGTTTGTCACCTTCTGTGAGTTTGACTACTCTATGTACCAAATAGCAGTGGATTCCAGAGTGAGTCAGAGAGTAGAATAGTAGTTTCCAGGAGCTGGGGTCGGGGGAGTAGGGCATTGTTCTGTGGGTGTGCAGTTTCAGTTATGCAGGATGAGGAGGTTCTAGAGGTCTCTTGTACAGCTTCATGCCTATAGTTCATGCAGATAAAGTGTTCCTTATGCAGAAAGCTTAAAACCAAGTGTTTTGTATTTCTGTATTTGGGATTCTCAATTTGTAATACTGTAATTTTCCCATAAAAAGTTGTCATGAATTTAGACCTCATGCTATATTCTGACTACAGTAACAAAACAAAAAAAAAAAAAAAAAAAAAAGAAAAAAAAAAAAAATAAACAACAAACAAAAATACGGTTAAAAAAAAAAAAAACCCCAAACAACAAAAAAAAAAAAAAAAAAAAAAAAAAAAAAAAAAAAAAAAAAAAAAAAAATAAAAAAAAAAAAAAAAAAAAAAAAAAAAAAAAAAAAAAAAAAAAAAAAAAAAAAAAAAAAAAAAAAAAAAAAAAAAAAAAAAAAAAAAAAAAAAAAAAAAAAAAAAAAATAAATAAAAAAATTAAAAAAAAAAAAAAAAAAAAAAAAAAAAAAAAAAAAAAAAAAACTGTTTTCCATAATGGTTGAACTAGTTTACAATCCCACCAACAGTGTAAAAGTGTTCCTATTTCTCCACATCCTCTCCAGCACCTGTTGTTTCCTGAATTTTAAATGATTGCCATTCTAACTGGTGTGAGATGGTATCTCATTATGGTTTTGATTTGCATTTCTCTGATGGCCAGTGATGATGAACATTTTTTCATGTGTCGGTTGGCTGTATGAATGTCTTCTTTTGAGAACTGTCTGTTCATATCCTTCGCCCACTTTTTGATGGGGTTGTTTGTTTATTTCTTGTAAATTTGTTTGAGTTCTTTGTAGGTTCTGGATATTAGCCCTTTGTCTGATGAGTAGATTGCAAAAATGTTCTCCCATTCTGTAGGTTGCCTGTTCACTCTGATGGTAGTTTCTTTTGCTGTGCAGAAGCTCTTTAGTTCAATTAGATCCCATTTGTCCATTTTGGCTTTCGTTGACGTTGCTTTTGGTGTTTTAGACATGAAGTCTTTGCCCATGCCTATGTCCTGAATGGTATTACCTAGGTTTTCTTCTAGGGTTTTTATGGTATTAGGTCTAACATTTAAGTCTCTAATCCATCTTGAATTAATTTTTGTATAAGGAGTAAGGAAAGGATCCAGTCTCAGCTTTCCACTTATGGCTAGGCTATTTTCCCAGCACCACTTATTAAATAGGGAATCCTTTCCCCATTTCTTGTTTCTGTCAGGTTTATCAAAGATCAGATGGCTGTAGATGTGTGGTATTATTTCTGAGGGCTCTGTTCTGTTCCATTTGTCTATATCTCTGTTTTGGTACCAGTACCATGCTGTTTTGGTTACTGTAGCCTTGTAGTATAGTTTGAAGTCAGGTAGCGTGATGCCTCCAGCTTTGTTCTTTTGACTTAGGATTGTCTTGGAGATGTCGGCTCTTTTTTGGTTCCATATGAACTTTAAAGCAGTTTTTTCCAATTCTGTGAAGAAACTCATTGGTAGCTTGAGGGGATGGCATTGAATCTATAAATTACCTTGGGCAGTATGGCCATTTTCACGATATTGATTCTTCCTATCCATAAGCATGGTATGTTCTTCCATTTGTTTGTGTCATCTTTATTTCACTGAGCGGTGGTTTGTAGTTCTCCTGGAAGAGGTCCTTTACATCCTTTGTAAGTTGGATTCCTAGGTATTTTATTCTCTTTGAAGCAATTGTGAATGGCAGTTCATTCATGATTTGGCTCTCCATTTGTCTGTTACTGGTGTATAAGAGTGCTTGTGATTTTTGCACATTTATTTTGTATTCTAAGACTTTGCTGAAGTTTCTTACCAGCTTAAGGAGATTTTGGGCTGAGACAATGGGGTTTTCTAAATATACAATCATGTCATCTGCAAACAGGGACAATTTGACTTCTTCTTTTCCTAACTGAATCCCCTTTATTACTTTCTCTTGCCTGATTGCCCTAGCCAGAACTTCCAACACTATGTTGAATAAGAATGGTGCTGGGAAAATTGGCTAGCCATAAGTAGAAAGCTGAAACTGGATCCTTTCCTTACTCCTTATACGAAAATTAATTCAAGATGGATTAGAGACTTAAATGTTAGACCTAATACCATAAAAATCCTAGAGGAAAACCTAGGTAGTACCATTCAGGACATAGGCATGGGCAAAGACTTCATGTCTAAAACACCAAAAGCAACTGCAGCAAAAGCCAAAATTGACAAATGGGATCTCATTAAACTAAAGAGCTTCTGCACAGCAAAAGAAACTACCATCAGAGTGAACAGGCAACCTACAGAATGGGAGAAAATTTTTGCAATCTACTCATCTGACAAAGGGCTAATATCCAGAACCTACAAAGAACTGAAACAAATTTACAAGAAAAAAACAAACAACCCCATCAAAAAGTGGGCAAAGGATATGAACAGACATTTCTCAAAAGAAGACATTGATGCAGCCAACAGACACATGAAAAAATGCTCATCATCACTGGCCATCAGAGAAATGCAAATCAAAACCACAATGAGATACCATCTCACACCAGTTAGAATCGCGATCATTAAAAAGTCAGGAAACAACAGGTGCTGGAGAGGATGTGGAGAAATAGGAACACTTTTACACTGTTGGTGGGATTGTAAACTAGTTCAACCATTATGGAAAACAGTATGGCGATTCCTCAAGGATCTAGAACTAGATGTACCATATGACCCAGCCATCCCATTACTGGGTATATACCCAAAAGATTATAAATTATGCTACTATAAAGACACATGCACACGTATGTTTATTGCAGCACTATTCACAATAGCAAAGACTTGGAATCAACCCAAATGTCCATCAGTGACAGATTGGATTAAGAAAATGTGGCACATATACACCATGGAATACTATGCAGCCATCAAAAAGGATGAGTTTGTGTCCTTTGTAGGGACATGGATGCAGCTGGAAACCATCATTCTTAGCAAACTATCACAAGAACAGAAGTCTCACTCATAGGTGGAACAATGAGATCACACTGGGAAGGGGAACACCACACACACGGGGCCTATCATGGGGAGGGGGAGGGGGAGGGGGAGGGATTGCATTGGGAGTTAGCCCTGATGTAAATGATGAGTTGATGGGTGCAGCACAGCAACATGGCACAAGTATACATATGTAACAAACCTGCACGTTATGCACATGTACCCTACAACTTAAAGTATAATAATAAAAAATAAATAAAAAAAAAAAAAAAAAAAAGAGTGGTGAGAGAGGGCATCCCTGTCTCGTGCCAGTTTTCAAAGGGAATTTTTCCAGTTTTTGCCCATTCCGTATGATGTTGGCTGTGGGTTTTTCATAAATAGCTCTTAATATTTTGAGATAAGTTCCATCAATACCGAATTTATTGAACGGAAGATATTTTCTTTTTCACCATAGCCCTCTATGGGCTTCCAAATATCCCTTTGCCAATTCTACAAGAACAGCCTTAGCGAAAGGCTTCTTGAAGGGAAAGATGTAACTCTGTGAGATGAATTAACAGAACACAGAGCAGTTTCTCAGAAAGCTTCTTTCCGGTTTTTAACGGAAGATATTTCCTTTTTCACCATAGCCCTCTATGGGCTTCCAA
>JABBCR010000043.1:0-11423 GCA_014849445.1 Cercopithecus mona
CTTTACACCATAGCCCTCTATGGGCTTCCAAATATCCCTTTGCCAATTCCACAAGAACAGCCTTAGCGAAAGGCTTCTTGAAGGGAAAGATGTAACTCTGTGAGATGAATTAGCAGAACACAGAGCAGTTTCTCAGAAAGCTTCTTTCCAGTTTTGAACGGAAGATATTTCCTTTTTCACCATAGCCCTCTATGGGCTTCCAAATATCCCTTTGCCAATTCTACAAGAACAGCCTTAGCGAAAGGCTTCTTGAAGGGAAAGATGTAACTCTGTGAGATGAATTAACAGAACACAGAGCAGTTTCTCAGAAAGCTTCTTTCCAGTTTTGAACGGAAGATATTTCCTTTTTCACCATAGCCCTCTATGGGCTTCCAAATATCACTTTGCCAATTCCACAAGAACAGCCTTAGCGAAAGGCTTCTTGAAAGGAAAGATGTAACTCTGTGAGATGAATTAACAGAACACAGAGCAGTTTCTCAGAAAGCTTCTTTCCAGTTTTGAACGGAAGATATTTCCTTTTTCACCATAGCCCTGTATGGGCTTCCAAATATCCCTTTGCCAATTCCACAAGAACAGCCTTAGCGAAAGGCTTCTTGAAGGGAAAGATATAACTCTGTGAGATGAATTAACAGAACACAGAGCAGTTTCTCAGAAAGCTTCTTTCCAGTTTTGAACGGAAGATATTTCCTTTTTCACCATAGCCCTCTATGGGCTTCCAAATATCCCTTTGCCAATACCACAAGAACAGCCTTAGCGAAAGGCTTCTTGAAGGGAAAGATGTAACTCTGTGAGATGAATTAACAGAACACAGAGCAGTTTCTCAGAAAGCTTCTTTCCAGTTTTGAACGGAAGATATTTCCTTTTTCACCATAGCCCTCTATGGGCTTCCAAATATCCCTTTGCCAATTCCACAAGAACAGCCTTAGCGAAAGGCTTCTTGAAGGGAAAGATGTAACTCTGTGAGGTGAATTAACAGAACACAGAGCAGTTTCTCAGAAAGCTTCTTTCCAGTTTTGAACGGAAGATATTTCCTTTTTCACCATAGCCCTCTATGGGCTTCCAAATATCCCTTTGCCAATTCCACAAGAACAGCCTTAGCGAAAGGCTTCTTGAAGGGAAAGATGTAACTCTGTGAGATGAATTAACAGAACACAGAGCAGTTTCTCAGAAAGCTTCTTTCCAGTTTTGAACGGAAGATATTTCCTTTTTCACCATAGCCCTCTATGGGCTTCCAAATATCCCTTTGCCAATTCCACAAGAACAGCCTTAGCGAAAGGCTTCTTGAAGGGAAAGATGTAACTCTGTGAGATGAATTAACAGAACACAGAGCAGTTTCTCAGAAAGCTTCTTTCCAGTTTTGAACGGAAGATATTTCCTTTTTCACCATAGCCCTCTATGGGCTTCCAAATATCCCTTTGCCTATTCCACAAGAACAGCCTTAGCGAAAGGCTTCTTGAAGAGAAAGATGTAACTCTGTGAGATGAATTAACAGAACACAGAGCAGTTTCTCAGAAAGCTTCTTTCCAGTTTTGAACGGAAGATATTTCCTTTTTCACCATAGCCCTCTATGGGCTTCCAAATATCACTTGGCCAATTCCACAAGAACAGCCTTAGCGAAAGGCTTCTTGAAGGGAAAGATGTAACTCTGTGAGATGAATTAACAGAACACAGAGCAGTTTCTCAGAAAGCTTCTTTCCAGTTTTGAACGGAAGATATTTCCTTTTTCACCATAGCCCTCTATGGGCTTCCAAATATCACTTGGCCAATTCCACAAGAACAGCCTTAGCGAAAGGCTTCTTGAAGGGAAAGATGTAACTCTGTGAGATGAATTAACAGAACACAGAGCAGTTTCTCAGAAAGCTTCTTTCCAGTTTTGAACGGAAGATATTTCCTTTTTCACCATAGCCCTCTATGGGCTTCCAAATATCCCTTTGCCAATTCCACAAGAACAGCCTTAGCGAAAGGCTTCTTGAAGGGAAAGATGTAACTCTGTGAGATGAATTAACAGAACACACAGTAGTTTCTCAGAAAGCTTCTTTCCAGTTTTGAACGGAAGATATTTCCTTTTTCACCATAGCCCTCTATGGGCTTCCAAATATCCCTTTGCCAATTCCACAAGAACAGCCTTAGCGAAAGGCTTCTTGAAGGGAAAGATGTAACTCTGTGAGATGTATTAACAGAACACAGAGCAGTTTCTCAGAAAGCTTCTTTCCAGTTTTGAACGGAAGATATTTCCTTTTTCACCATAGCCCTCTATGGGCTTCCAAATATCCCTTTGCCAATTCCACAAGAACAGCCTTAGCGAAAGGCTTCTTGAAGGGATAGATGTAACTCTGTGAGATGAATTAACAGAACACAGAGCAGTTTCTCAGAAAGCTTCTTTCCAGTTTTGAACGGAAGATATTTCCTTTTTCACCATAGCCCTCTATGGTCTTCCAAATATCACTTTGCCAATTCCACAAGAACAGCCTTAGCGAAAGGCTTCTTGAAGGGAAAGATGTAACTCTGTGAGATGAATTAACAGAACACAGAGCAGTTTCTCAGAAAGCTTATTTCCAGTTTTGAACGGAAGATATTTCCTTTTTCACCATAGCCCTCAATGGGCTTCCAAATATCCCTTTGCCAATTCCACAAGAACGGCCTTAGCGAAAGCAGTTTCTCAGAAAGCTTCTTTCCAGTTTTTAACGGAAGATACTTCCTTTTTCACCATAGCCCTCCTTGGGCTACCAAATATCCTTTGAAAATTCTCCAAGAACAGCCTTAGCGAAAGACTTCTTGAAGAGAAAGATGTAACTCTGTGAGATGAATTAACAGAACACAGAGCAGTTTCTCAGAAAGCTTCTTTCCAGTTTTGAACGGAAGATATTTCCTTTTTCACCATAGCCCTCTATGGGCTTCCAAATATCACTTTGCCAATTCCACAAAACAGCCTTAGCGAAAGGCTTCTTGAAGGGAAAGATGTAACTCTGTGAGATGAATTAACAGAACACAGAGCAGTTTCTCAGAAAGCTTCTTTCCAGTTTTGAACGGAAGATATTTCCTTTTTCACCATAGCCCTCTATGGGCTTCCAAATATCACTTTGCCAATTCCACAAGAACAGCCTTAGTGAAAGGCTTCTTGAAGGGAAAGATGTAACTCTGTGAGATGAATTAACAGAACACAGAGCAGTTTCTCAGAAAGCTTCTTTCCAGTTTTGAACGGAAGATATTTCCTTTTTCACCATAGCCCTCTATGGGCTTCCAAATATCCCTTTGCCAATTCCACAAGAACAGCCTTATTGAAAGGCTTCTTGAAGGGAAAGATGTAACTCTGTGAGATGAATTAACAGAACACAGAGCAGTTTCTCAGAAAGCTTCTTTCCAGTTTTGAACGGAAGATATTTCCTTTTTCACCATAGCCCTCTATGGGCTTCCAAATATCCCTTTGCCAATTCCAGAAGAACAGCCTTAGCGAAAGGCTTCTTGAAGGGAAAGATGTAACTCTGTGAGATGAATTAACAGAACACAGAGCAGTTTCTCAGAAAGCTTCTTTCCAGTTTTGAACGGAAGATATTTCCTTTTTCACCATAGCCCTCTATGGGCTTCCAAATATCACTTTGCCAATTCCACAAGAACAGCCTTAGCGAAAGGCTTCTTGAAGGGAAAGATGTAACTCTGTGAGATGAATTAACAGAACACAGAGCAGTTTCTCAGAAAGCTTCTTTCCAGTTTTGAACGGAAGATATTTCCTTTTTCACCATAGCCCTCTATGGGCTTCCAAATATCCCTTTGCCAATTCCACAAGAAGAGCCTTAGCGAAAGGCTTCTTGAAGGGAAAGATGTAACTCTGTGAGATGAATTAACAGAACACAGAGCAGTTTCTCAGAAAGCTTCTTTCCAGTTTTGAACGGAAGATATTTCCTTTTTCACCATAGCCCTCTATGGGCTTCCAAATATCACTTTGCCAATTCCACAAGAACAGCCTTAGCGAAAGGCTTCTTGAAAGGAAAGATGTAACTCTGTGAGATGAATTAACAGAACACAGAGCAGTTTCTCAGAAAGCTTCTTTCCAGTTTTGAACGGAAGATATTTCCTTTTTCACCATAGCCCTCTATGGGCTTCCAAATATCCCTTTGCCAATTCCACAAGAACATCCTTAGCGAAAGGCTTCTTGAAGGGAAAGATGTAACTCTGTGAGATGAATTAACAGAACACAGAGCAGTTTCTCAGAAAGCTTCTTTCCAGTTTTGAACGGAAGATATTTCCTTTTTCACCATAGCCCTCTATGGGCTTCCAAATATCACTTTTCCAATTCCACAAGAACAGCCTTAGCGAAAGGCTTCTTGAAGGGAAAGATGTAACTCTGTGAGATGAATTAACAGAACACAGAGCAGTTTCTCAGAAAGCTTCTTTCCAGTTTTGAACGGAAGATATTTCCTTTTTCACCATAGCCCTCTATGGGCTTCCAAATATCACTTTGCCAATTAAACAAGAACAGCCTTAGCGAAAGGATTCTTGAAGGGAAAATGTAACTCTGTGAGATGAATTAACAGAACACAGAGCAGTTTCTCAGAAAGCTTCTTTCCAGTTTTGAACGGAAGATATTTCCTTTTTCACCATAGCCCTCTATGGGCTTCCAAATATCACTTTCCCAATTCCAGAAGAACAGTCTTAGCGAAAGACTTCTTGAAGGGAAAGATGTAACTCTGTGAGATGAATTAACAGAACACAAAGCAGTTTCTCAGAAAGCTTCTTTCCAGTTTTAACGGAAGATATTTCCTTTTTCACCATAGCCCTCTATGGGCTTCCAAATATCCCTTTGCCAATTCCACAAGAACAGCCTTAGCGAAAGGCTTCTTGAAGGGAAAGATGTAACTCTGTGAGATGAATTAACAGAACACAGAGCAGTTTCTCAGAAAGCTTCTTTCCAGTTTTAACGGAAGATATTTCCTTTTTCACCATAGCCCTCTATGGGCTTCCAAATATCCCTTTGCCAATTCCACAAGAACAGCCTTAGCGAAAGGCTTCTTGAAGGGAAAGATGTAACTCTGTGAGATGAATTAACAGAACACACAGCAGTTTCTCAGAAAGCTTCTTTCCAGTTTTGAACGGAAGATATTTCCTTTTTCACCATAGCCCTCTATGGGCTTCCAAATATCCCTTTGCCAATTCCACAAGAACAGCCTTAGCGAAAGACTTCTTGAAGGGAAAGATGTAACTCTGTGAGATGAATTAACAGAACACAGAGCAGTTTCTCAGAAAGCTTCTTTCCAGTTTTGAACGGAAGATATTTCCTTTTTCACCATAGCCCTCTATGGGCTTCCAAATATCACTTTGCCAATTCCACAAGAACAGCCTTAGCGAAAGGCTTCTTGAAGGGAAAGATGTAACTCTGTGAGATGAATTAACAGAACACAGAGCAGTTTCTCAGAAAGCTTCTTTCCAGTTTTGAACGGAAGATATTTCCTTTTTCTCCATAGCCCTCTATGGGCTTCCAAATATCCCTTTGCCAATTCCACAAGAACAGCCTTAGCGAAAGGCTTCTTGAAGGGATAGATGTAACTCTGTGAGATGAATTAACAGAACACAGAGCAGTTTCTCAGAAAGCTTCTTTCCAGTTTTGAACGGAAGATATTTCCTTTTTCACCATAGCCCTCTATGGTCTTCCAAATATCACTTTGCCAATTCCACAAGAACAGGATTAGCGAAAGACTTCTTGAGGGGAAAGATGTAACTCTGTGAGATGAATTAACAGAACACAGAGCAGTTTCTCAGAAAGCTTATTTCCAGTTTTGAACGGAAGATATTTCCTTTTTCACCATAGCCCTCAATGGGCTTCCAAATATCCCTTTGCCAATTCCACAAGAACAGCCTTAGCGAAAGCAGTTTCTCAGAAAGCTTCTTTCCAGTTTTGAACGGAAGATATTTCCTTTTTCACCATAGCCCTCTATGGGCTTCCAAATATCCCTTTGCCAATTCCACAAGAACAGCCTTAGCGAAAGACTTCTTGAAGGGAAAGATGTAACTCTGTGAGATGAATTAACAGAACACAGAGCAGTTTCTCAGAGAGCTTCTTTCCAGTTTTGAACGGAAGATATTTCCTTTTTCACCACAGCCCTCTATGGGCTTCCAAATATCCCTTTGCCAATTCCACAAGAACAGCCTTAGCGAAAGGCTTCTTGAAGGGAAAGATGTAACTCTGTCAGATGAATTAACAGAACACAGAGCAGTTTCTCAGAAAGCTTCTTTCCAGTTTTGAACGGAAGATATTTCCTTTTTCACCATAGCCCTCTATGGGCTTCCAAATATCCCTTTGAAAATTCCACAAGAACAGCCTTAGCGAAAGGCTTCTTGAAGGGAAAGATGTAACACTGTGAGATGAATTAACAGAACACAGAGCAGTTTCTCAGAATGCTTCTTTCCAGTTTTGAACGGAAGATATTTCCTTTTTCACCATAGCCCTCTATGGGCTTCCAAATATCACTTTGCCAATGCCACAAGAACAGCCTTAGCGAAAGGCTTCTTGAAGGGAAAGATGTAACTCTGTGAGATGAATTAACAGAACACAGAGCAGTTTCTCAGAAAGCTTCTTTCCAGTTTTGAATGGAAGATATTTCCTTTTTCACCATAGCCCTCTATGGGCTTCCAAATATCCCTTTGCCAATTCCACAAGAACAGCCTTAGCGAAAGGCTTCTTGAAGGGAAAGATGTAACTCTGTGAGATAAATTAACAGAACACAGAGCAGTTTCTCAGAAAGCTTCTTTCCAGTTTTGAACGGAAGATATTTCCTTTTTCACCATAGCCCTCTATGGGCTTCCAAATATCCCTTTGCCAATTCCAGAAGAACAGCCTTAGCGAAAGACTTCTTGAAGGGAAAGATGTAACTCTGTGAGATGAATTAACAGAACACAGAGCAGTTTCTCAGAAAGCTTCTTTCCAGTTTTGAACGGAAGATATTTCCTTTTTCACCATAGCCCTCTATGGGCTTCCAAATATCCCTTTGCCAATTCCACAAGAACAGCCTTAGCGACAGGCTTCTTGAAGGGAAAGATGTAACTCTGTGAGATGAATTAACAGAACACAGAGCAGTTTCTCAGAAAGCTTCTTTCCAGTTTTGAACGGAAGATATTTCCTTTTTCACCCTAGCCCTCTATGGGCTTCCAAATATCCCTTTGCCAATTCCACAAGAACAGCCTTAGCGAAAGGCTTCTTGAAGGGAAAGATGTAACTCTGTGAGATGAATTAACAGAACACAGAGCAGTTTCTCAGAAAGCTTCTTTCCAGTTTTGAACGGATGATATTTCCTTTTTCACCATAGCCCTCTATGGGCTTCCAAATATCCCTTTGCCAATTCCACAAGAACAGCCTTAGCCAAAGGCTTCTTGAAGGGAAAGATGTAACTCTGTGAGATGAATTAACAGAACACAGAGCAGTTTCTCAGAAAGCTTCTTTCCAGTTTTGAACGGAAGATATTTCCATTTTCACCATAGCCCTCTATGGGCTTCCAAATATCCCTTTTCCAATTCCACAAGAACAGCCTTAGCGAAAGGCTTCTTGAAGGGAAAGATGTAACTCTGTGAGATGAATTAACAGAACACAGAGCAGTTTCTCAGAAAGCTTCTTTCCAGTTTTGAAAGGAAGATATTTCCTTTTTCACCATAGCCCTCTATGGGCTTCCAAATATCACTTTCCCAATTCCACAAGAACAGCCTTAGCGAAAGACTTCTTGAAGGGAAAGATGTAACTCTGTGAGATGAATTAACAGAACACAGAGCAGTTTCTCAGAAAGCTTCTTTCCAGTTTTGAACGGAAGATATTTCCTTTTTCACCATAGCCCTCTATGGGCTTCCAAATATCCCTTTGCCAATTCCACAAGAACGGCCTTAGCGAAAGGCTTCTTGAAGGGAAAGATGTAACTCTGTGAGATGAATTAACAGAAGACAGAGCAGTTTCTCAGAAAGCTTCTTTCCAGTTTTGAACGGAAGATATTTCCTTTTTCACCATAGCCCTCTATGGGCTTCCAAATATCCCTTTGCCAATTCCACAAGAAGAACCTTAGCGAAAGGCTTCTTGAAGGGAAAGATGTAACTCTGTGAGATGAATTAACAGAACACAGAGCAGTTTCTCAGAAAGCTTCTTTCCAGTTTTGAACGGAAGATATTTCCTTTTTCACCATAGCCCTCTATGGGCTTCCAAATATCCCTTTGCCAATTCCACAAGAACAGACTTAGCCAAAGGCTTCTTGAAGGGAAAGATGTAACTCTGTGAGATGAATTAACAGAACACAGAGCAGTTTCTCAGAAAGCTTCTTTCCAGTTTTGAACGGAAGATATTTCCTTTTTCACCATAGCCCTCTATGGTCTTCCAAATATCCCTTTGCCAATTCCACAAGAACAGCCTTAGCGAAAGGCTTCTTGAAGGGAAAGATGTAACTCTGTGAGATGAATTAACAGAACACAGAGCAGTTTCTCAGAAAGCTTCTTTCCAGTTTTGAACGAAAGATATTTCCTTTTTCACCATAGCCCTCTATGGGCTTCCAAATATCCCTTTGCCAATTCCACAAGAACAGCCTTAGCGAAAGGCTTCTTGAAGGGAAAGATGTAACACTGTGAGATGAATTAACAGAACACAGAGCAGTTTCTCAGAAAGCTTCTTTCCAGTTTTGAACGGAAGATATTTCCTTTTTCACCATAGCCCTCTATGGTCTTCCAAATATCCCTTTGCCAATTCCACAAGAACAGCCTTAGCGAAAGGCTTCTTGAAGGGAAAGATGTAACTCTGTGAGATGAATTAACAGAACACAGAGCAGTTTCTCAGAAAGCTTCTTTCCAGTTTTGAACGGAAGATATTTCCTTTTTCACCATAGCCCTCTATGGGCTTCCAAATATCCCTTTGCCAATTCCAGAAGAACAGCCTTAGCGAAAGGCTTCTTGAAGGGAAAGATGTAACTCTGTGAGATGAATTAACAGAACACAGAGCAGTTTCTCAGAAAGCTTCTTTCCAGTTTTGAACGGAAGATATTTCCTTTTTCACCATAGCCCTCTATGGGCTTCCAAATATCACTTTGCCAATTCCACAAGAACAGGATTAGCGAAAGGCTTCTTGAAGGGAAAGATGTAACTCTGTGAGATGAATTAACAGAACACAGAGCAGTTTCTCAGAAAGCTTCTTTCCAGTTTTGAACGGAAGATATTTCCTTTTTCACCATAGCCCTCTATGGTCTTCCAAATATCCCTTTGCCAATTCCACAAGAACAGCCTTAGCGAAAGGCTTCTTGAAGGGAAAGATGTAACTCTGTGAGATGAATTAACAGAACACAGAGCAGTTTCTCAGAAAGCTTCTTTCCAGTTTTGAACGGAAGATATTTCCTTTTTCACCATAGCCCTCTATGGGCTTCCAAATATCACTTTCCCAATTCCACAAGAACAGCCTTAGCGAAAGGCTTCTTGAAGGGAAAGATGTAACTCTGTGAGATGAATTAACAGAACACAGAGCAGTTTCTCAGAAAGCTTCTTTCCAGTTTTGAACGGAAGATATTTCCTTTTTCACCATAGCCCTCTATGGGCTTCCAAATATCCCTTTGCCAATTCCACAAGAACGGCCTTAGCGAAAGACTTCTTGAAGGGAAAGATGTAACTCTGTGAGATGAATTAACAGAACACAGAGCAGTTTCTCAGAAAGCTTCTTTCCAGTTTTGAACGGAAGATATTTCCTTTTTCACCATAGCCCTCTATGGGCTTCCAAATATCACTTTTCCAATTCCACAAGAACAGCCTTAGCGAAAGGCTTCTTGAAGGGAAAGATGTAACTCTGTGAGATGAATTAACAGAACACAGAGCAGTTTCTCAGAAAGCTTCTTTCCAGTTTTGAACGGAAGATATTTCCTTTTTCACCATAGCCCTCTATGGGCTTCCAAATATCCCTTTGCCAATTCCACAAGAACAGACTTAGCCAAAGGCTTCTTGAAGGGAAAGATGTAACTCTGTGAGATGAATTAACAGAACACAGAGCAGTTTCTCAGAAAGCTTCTTTCCAGTTTTGAACGGAAGATATTTCCTTTTTCACCATAGCCCTCTATGGGCTTCCAAATATCACTTTGCCAATTCCACAAGAACAGCCTTAGCGAAAGGCTTCTTGAAGGGAAAGATGTAACTCTGTGAGATGAATTAACAGAACACAGAGCAGTTTCTCAGAAAGCTTATTTCCAGTTTTGAACGGAAGATATTTCCTTTTTCACCGTAGCCCTCTATGGTCTTCCAAATATCCCTTTGCCAATTCCACAAGAACAGCCTTAGCGAAAGGCTTCTTGAAGGGAAAGATGTAACTCTGTGAGATGAATTAACAGAACACAGAGCAGTTTCTCAGAAAGCTTCTTTCCAGTTTTTAAGGGAACATACTTCCTTTTTCACCATAGTCTCTATGGGCTTCCAAATATCCCTTTGCAAATTCCACAAGAACAGCCTTAGCGAAAGGCTTCTTGAAGGGAAAGATGTAACTCTGTGAGATGAATTAACAGAACACAGAGCAGTTTCTCAGAAAGCTTCTTTCCAGTTTTGAACGGAAGTTATTTCCTTTTTCACCCTAGCCCTCT
Source organism: Cercopithecus mona (assembly GCA_014849445.1). Lineage (NCBI taxonomy): Eukaryota > Metazoa > Chordata > Mammalia > Primates > Cercopithecidae > Cercopithecus > Cercopithecus mona. The sequence continues at coordinate 10,572 of JABBCR010000043.1, forward strand.
ATGGGCTTCCAAATATCCCTTTGCCAATTCCACAAGAACAGCCTTAGCGAAAGTCTTCTTGAAGGGAAAGATGTAACTCTGTGAGATGAATTAACAGAACACAGAGCAGTTTAGATGGGGCCTTGGCCCTGGGATGGGGGACGGGCTGGCAGAGGATGCCCATCCTAGAGAGGAGCCTTCTTGGCAGACGTGGAGACCAAGCTGAGTCAGAGTCCAGGATCTTAGTTTGAGGGTGCATCTGACACCCTGCAGCCATGAGTCTTTGGCTGGGTCAAGTGGCCTTTCTGAGCTTCAGTTCCTTATCGGTAAAGCCTGGGCAGTGGTGCCCAGTGTCTTTCACAGGACACCATGTGAGTGCAGATGGAGACCCACTGAGCAACCTGCTGGGGAGAAATTCATGGGGAGCACCAGGGATGGCTCGCACAGGCCCTCAGCCCAGCCCCTTGCAGGCTGGACCATGAGGCGACACACAGCACCTGGCTCCTGACCTGCACCTGCGTCTGCACCTGTGTCCGCTCGGGAGTCTCTGTCTCAGGGGAAGGACGAGGTGAGGGTTGGGCACTAGTGTCTGTATGAGGTGAGTGGATAACTAGGGCATGTTTGGGGGACTGGATTGTCCAACGTCGAGCCCCTTGGGAAAGGTGTGGCCCAAAGTGTGCTGGGGCATGTCCTCTAGGGGTCAGCCTGGACCTCAGTCTCTATTCTCCCTACCTTTATCTCCCCACCTTCAGTCCCTGGACTGACCCTGGTCTCCCTTCCTTCACCCTCTTGATGCCTCTCTGGGTCTGACTTGCCTGTGAACCATGGGTCAGAGCCCACCACTTCCCAGGCCTCCCAGTGCTTCCCTGGACA
>JABBCR010001340.1:0-27357 GCA_014849445.1 Cercopithecus mona
GCCCTGGGATGGCGGATGGGCTGGCAGAGGATGCCCATCCTAGAGAGGAGCCTTCTTGGCAGACGTGGAGACCAAGCTGAGTCAGAGTCCAGGATCTAAGTTTGAGGGTGCATCTGACACCCTGCAGCCAGGAGTCTTTGGCTGGGTCAAGTGGCCTTTCTGAGCTTCAGTTCCTTATCGGTAAAGCCTGGGCAGTGGTGCCCAGCGTCTTTCACAGGACACCATGTGAGTGCAGATGGAGACCCACTGAGCAACCTACTGGGGAGAAATTCATGGGGAGCACCAGGGATGGCTCGCACAGGCCCTCAGCCCAGCCCCTTGCAGGCTGGACCATGAGGCGACACATGGCACCTGGCTCCTGGCCTGCACCTGCGTCTGCACCTGTGTCCGCTCGGGAGTCTCTGTCTCAGGGGAAGGACGAGGTGAGGGTTGGGCACTAGTGTCTGTATGAGGTGAGTGGATAACTAGGGCATGTTTGGGGGACTGGATTGTCCAACGTCGAGCCCCTTGGGAAAGGTGTGGCCCAAAGTGTGCTGGGGCATGTCCTCTAGGGGTCAGCCTGGACCTCAGTCTCTATTCTCCCTACCTTTATCTCCCCACCTTCAGTCCCTGGACTGACCCTGGTCTCCCTTCCTTCACCCTCTTGATGCCTCTCTGGGTCTGACTTGCCTGTGAACCATGGGTCAGAGCCCACCACTTCCCAGGCCTCCCAGTGCTTCCCTGGACAGGTTCTGGGATGATTCACTGCTGACTGCCCTGCTAGGGTGTCAGATCCCCCTGCAACCCTCCAACTCAGCTCTGCCCTGAAGCACTCACTGTGGGCTCCCAACCGTCGCTGTCTCCAGGGCCAAGGGCTGGAAACTTCACCTGCCTCACCAACAACATTCCCAGGATCGATTGCCACTGGTCTGTCCCAGAGCTGGGCCAGGGCTCCAGCCCCGGGCTCCTCTTCACCAGGTGAGGGTGGAGGGCCATGCCCACCTGGACAGGGATGAGGGTGAGGTCCCCAGGATGGCAGCAGCTACACCAGGACAGTGTAGCAGCCCCATGGTGCTGACACTTGCCGTTTCTAGCATTAGGGCTCCTGGTGGCACACGTAAGTGCATATCGTGGGTCAGCGAGTGCACTGTAGTGCTGCCACCCGAGGCGGTGCTCCTGCTATCCAACAATTTCATCATCACTTTCCACCACTGCGTGTCTGGGAGGGAGCAGGTCAGCCTGGTGGAGCTGCTATGCCAGAACTGGAGTGTGAGCAGGCCATGACCTAGGGCATGCCCTTTCCAGAACATCCAGGCTGGCAGCTAAGTGCATCTTGCAGGGCAGTGAGTGCACCATATGCTGCCACCCTGTGGCCCAGTGCTCGGCATTCTCAGTCCCTGCACCATCACTTTCCAGGGCTGGGGCTTGGCACCCTGGGAGCAGGAGCCTGGTGGACTGCAGGGGCAGGGTTTTGGCAGAGACATGCAGGGCTGCTAGGTCTGGGGCTGGCCTCTTGGAGTCATCCTGGCTGCTTCAGGGTGTTGGGAGCAGGACCTGCAGATGCTGACTGTGGCCCAGACTGTGAAGGAAAGGGAAAGCAATATTTAGAAACCACGTGGTGTAGCTGCAGAGGCCAGAGGAAGTCCTTGCTGTCCTGTCCCGCCTGCGGCTTTTCTGTTCCAGTCTCCCACTGAGGTGCCTGGTCTGAGAGGGTCTTGACTATGCCCCTTGGGCATCTTTCAGATCCCCAGTCTTGGGTGTGCTGACTGACACACCCAGACCCATGGGGCTTCAGCCTTAGGTAGCTTCACTCTGTTCCAGTGAAGCTGGACCCACTCTCTGATTTGCAGAGCAATGTCAGCTCTGGCCACTGCATCTTGACCTGAAGCATCAGTCTTGCCTGATGACCACACTTCTCAGCTATGAGCTGGGCTTCAAGAGGCAGGAAGAGGCCTGGGAGGTAACACTTTGACTGGCTTCCCCTGGGGTCCTCTCTCCTGGGAGCAGCAGTCCAGGGCAGACTCCCCACTCTAAATAAGGAGATGTCAACTTGGAGTGATGAGGAGGGGAGGAACTGGAGCCAGGTGTGTGTGAACACACATGCTGACAAGAACATGTGTGTTCTTCGTGTGTGTGTATGGGAGTAGGGTGAGTGTGCTTGTGTCTCTGTGTGTGTGTGCACATAAGTGTGGTGAGTGTGCATGTATGTGTTTATGTGTGCACACGTGTGCACTGAGGCTGCTCATAGCCCCTGGGCCCTTCCTGGCCACTGGCCCTCTGATCCCACCCTGGGGGCAGCCAGGCAACACCTTTGTTGCTGTGTCTGTCTTTCTCCTGCTGACTGGCCTGACCTACCTCCTGTTCAAGCCATCACCCAGGTAGGTAGCTGATGTGTGTGTGTGTGTGTACATGTGTGAGTGGGTAAGAGTGTACATGCTAGTGTATGTGTGCAGATGTGTCACTGTGTGCATGTGTGAGTGTGTGGTGGGTAGGCCGTCAAGGGCCACCCTTGTCTGGTTCCTCCCCTCCTCTCTCCACTGTCTGGTCCTGGATGGAGTGGGCTTTTCAAGTCTCCACTCTGGGCCAGAAGAGGGTTCTCAAGTTGCCAGGGAGAGAAGGTAAGGGGGATCTGTGGCAGAGGCCGAAGACAAGGGCAGCTGGGTCCCGACCAGACCCAGAGTCACTGAGATCAAGAGCCGGAGGTCCTAGCTTTCTGCCTCTGGAGGAGCTTGGTTTGTTCCTTTGTTCACAAGTTCTATGAAAGTACAGTTGAGGCATCTGGTGTGCACAGGACCCTGTTCTCACCCTGGCAGATGCCTTAGAGAACAAGATGGACAAAGATCCTTCTTCAGTAAACCGTCATGCCTCGTGTGCCACATATCAGGTTACAAGAGGGGGTGCAGGGGCCATGTCAGGCAGCGGATGTGAGGAAGAGGATGTGGGGAGAAGGGTGCTCAGTGGGGCTAAGCGGAGGGTGCTCAACTTCTCCTTGGAGCAAAGGAAAGTGTGAAACTGTGTGATACGACCGAGTTTATGTTTTGAGGAATGGATTGCTGGGACAAGGGGACATGGGGGACCTGCTGGGGACAAATGGGGGCCAGCAGGGTGCCCACAGGGAGATGATTTGGCATGAGCCAGTGAAAGAAGTGGAGATAGAGCAAAGTGGAGGGAATTGCAGGGTCTTAGCGGGAGAAATAGAGGGGACATGTGACTGGATGAGATATGAGTGTGGTGACCCCTGAGGTGGGGAAATGGGGGACACCCTTGCGGGGAGGTTGGGGAGGTCTATTTGCACCTGTTGGGTTGGAGCCCCAGGTGACATCCTTGTGGGAGGGTCAGTGGATCTTTGGCAGCAAGTCTGGTGCTCAAGGAGACACTGGGTAGGTTGGGAGCCACAGACCTGCTGATGTCAAAGACGAGGTTCCTGGAGGTGTGGCTCCCTCTGCGGGCGGAGGACCCGGCTGGTAACTCCCCACTCTGAATCCACCATTGGCGCTCACGCTGTAAAGGATTCATGCCTCAGTATAAATCAGTTCTGTGAGGCCGTCAGGCAAGGAGGCCCAGTTGGGTCCTGCCCTGAGAGTGGGTTGGGATGTGGTGAGACGGGAGAGAGGCGGTGGCAGGGGGTGAGACGGGAGAGAGGCGGTGGCAGGGGGTGAGACGGGAGAGAGGCCGTGGCAGGGGGTGAGACAGGCAGTGAGACGGGGAGAGGCGGTGGCAGGGGTGAGACGGAGAGGGGCAGGGGTGAGACAGGCGGTGGCAGACGTGGCAGGGACGAGGGCCTCCTGCTGATGGAACAAAGCTCAGCCTCTGCGGTGACCTCAGGCCCTCAGCCCAGCCCCTTGCAGGCTGGACCATGAGGCGACACATGGCACCTGGCTCCTGGCCTGCACCTGCGTCTGCACCTGTGTCCGCTCGGGAGTCTCTGTCTCAGGGGAAGGACGAGGTGAGGGTTGGGCACTAGTGTCTGTATGAGGTGAGTGGATAACTAGGGCATGTTTGGGGGACTGGGTTGTCCGATGCCGAGACCCTAGGGAAAGGTTTGGCCCAAACTGTGCTGGGGCATGTCCTCTAGGGGTCAGCCTGGACCTCCGTCTCTATTCTCCCTACCTTTACTTCCCTACCTTCAGTCCCTGGACTGACCCTGGTCTCCCTTCCTTCACCCTCTTGACCTCTCCGGGTCTGACTTGCCCGTGTACCATGGGTCAGAGCCCACCACTTCCAGGCCTCCCAGTGCTTCCCTGCACAGATTCTGGGATCATTCACTACTGACTGCCCTGCTAGGGTGTCAGCTGTCAGATCCCCCTCAGCCCCCCAACTCAGCTCTCCTCTGAAGCGCTCACTGTAGACTCCCAATGGTCACTGTCTCCAGGGCCAAGGGCTAGAAACTCACCTGCCTCACCAACAACATTCTCAGGATCGATTGCTACTGGTCTGTCCCAGAGCTGGGCCAGGGCTCCAGGCCCGGGCTCCTCTTCACTAGGTGAGGGTGGAGGGCCATGGCCACCTGGACAGGGATGAGGGTGGGGTCTCCAGGATTGCAACAGATATGCCAGGACAGCGTAGCAGCCCCGTGCTGCTGACATATGCCCTTTCCAGCAACCAGGCTCCTGGCGGCACACACAAGTGCATCTTGCAGGGCGGTGAGTGCACTGTAGTGCTGTCGCCTGAGGCAGTGCTCCTGCCATCCGACAATTTCATCATCTACCACTGCGTGTCTGGGAGGAAGCAGGTCAGCCTGGTGGACCCGGAGTACCTGCCCTGGAGACACGGTGAACAGTGGCTGTAAGCCTGGATCAGGGCCCCTTGGCAAGAACATCCTGGCTGCCTGGGGCTAGGAGAAGGACCCTGCAGCCCGTGACCCCTGTGGCCCAGTGAGTGTTCTCAGTCCCTGCCAAGTGAGATCCAGGGCTGGGGGCAGGCTTGGCCCCTGGGAGGGGAAGGCCCACGTGGTTACTGCAGGGGCCAGAGGAAGTCACTGCTGTCCTGTCCCACCTGAGGCTTTTCTGGACCAGTCTCCCAGTGAGGTGCCTGGTCTGAAAGGGCCTTGACCATGCCCCTTGGGAGTTCTTTCAGATCCCCAGTCTTGGGTGTGTGACTGACACCCCAGACCCATGGGGCTTCAGCCTTACATGGATTCTCTCTGTTCCAGTGAAGCTGGACCCACTCCTTCACTCGCAGAACACATCAGCTCTGGCCACTGCATCCTGATCTGCAGCATCAGTCCTGCCTTGGAGCCAACGTCACTCTTCTCAGCTATGAGCTGGGCGTCAAGAGGCAGGAAGAGGCCTGGGAGGGGACACTTTCACTGGCTTCCCCTGGGGTCCTCTCTCCTGGGAGCAGCAGTCCAGGGCAGACTCCCCACTCTAAATAAGGAGAGGCCAACTTGGAGTGAAGAGCAGGGGAGGAACTGGAGCCAGGTGTGTGTGTGAACACACATGCTGACGTGCACATGTGTGTGCTGCTTGTGTGTGTATGTGAATAGGGTGAGCATGCCTGTGTTTGTGAGTGTGTGCATGTAAGTGTGGTAAGTGTGCATGTGTTTGTGTGCACATATAAGTGTGCCCGTGTTTGTGTTTGTAAGTGTACATGTGAGTGTGCCTGTGCCTTGTGTTTGTATCTGTGAGTGTGCACGTGGGCATGTCTATGTGTACGAGTGTGTGTGTGAGTGTGGTGAGTTGCTTCTGTGCACACGCTTGTGTGTGACTGTGCATGCAAGTGTGAGGAGTGTGAAAGTGTGCCTGCAGACATGTCTGCCTGTGTGTGCATGTGTGTACTGGTAGGCAGATGCAGCCGTATCTGCGTGTGAGTGTGAGTGAGTGTGCCTTCTCTCTGTGTGTGTGCATGTGAATGTGGTGAGTGTGCCTGTGTGAACACAGGTGTGTTCCTGTGTATGCTCTGTGAGCGTGTGCGTTTGTGTATTCTTGAGGACTGAGGAACCCAGCCCCACCTTCAGCACCTGCTAACTGCCCGTACCCCCGCAGCGAGCCCAGCACAGCGATCACATTGTCGGGGTGACCTGGCTCATACTTGAAGCCTTTGAGCTGGACCCTGGCTTTATCCTTGAGGCCAGGCTGCGTGTCCGGATGGCCACACTGGAGGATGACGTGGCAGAGCAGGAGCGTTACGCCGGCCAGTGGAGTGAGTGGAGCCAGCCTGTGTGCTTCCAGGCTCCCCAGAGACAAGGTGGGCGCTGCTATGGCTGCTGCACTTCCAGAGTCTTGGCTGGGCGTCCTGTCCCCTCATCACCTCACCCCTGCACCCTTTCATCCTCCTGGAAGCCCCTCCCTGAGGCAGCCAGGCCCCAGTTTACCCACTTCCTCTGAAGGTCTGAGGTCTGTAGGGAGGAAACAAACACCTGACAATTCTGGGACTTCCTGGGAACCCGTAGTCAGTGACTCCTGTTAGGAGTGAGGGTGGCGGGGCTGCACACCAGGGCCGGTGCTCTTGCCTGGAGGCTGGACATGACCTCAGTGTCATTAGTGAGGGCTGGGCTGACCCTTGCGCACTGCAGTGCTGAGAAGGCCCAGGGACCTTATGACCCACCGTGTGGCAGATATAAGAGTGAGGCCCAGGAGTGTGGCTTACACAAGGTCCTTCGGCAGGTGACACAAACCTCCAAGGCCCATCACAAACCTTCCACTTTGGCCCAGGGTACTAAAGGGCACACTTTTGCCAGGTAGGTTTGTGGGGAGCCTCCTGGCACTGAGGCTGCTGACAGCCCTGGGCCCTTCCTGCCCACAGGCCCTCTGATCCCACCCTGGGGACGGCCAGGCAACGCCTTTGTTGCTGTGTCCATCTTTCTCCTGCTGACTGGCCTGACCTACCTCCTGTTCAAGCTGTCACCCAGGTAGGTAGCTGATGTGTGTGTGTGTGTGTACATGTGTGAGCAGGTAAGCGTGTACATGTTAGTGTATGTGGGCGGATGTGCCACTGTGTGAATGTGTGAGTGTGTGGTGGGTGGGCCGTCAAGGGCCATCCCTGTCTGGTTCCTCCCCTCCCCTCTCCACTGCCTGGTCCCAGATGGGGTGGGCTTTTCAAGTGTCCACCCTGGGCCAGTAGAGTTGTCAAGTTGCCAGGGAGAAAAGAGAAGGGGGATTTGTGGCAGAGGCCGAAGACAAGGGCAGTGTGGTCCCGACCAGACCTAGAGTCACCGAGATCAAGAGCCTGGATCCTAGTCTTCTGCCTCTGGGGGAGCTTAGTTTGTTCATCTGTTCACACAGTCTACGAAAGGACACTTGGGGCATCTGGTGTGCACAAGACTCTTCTCACCCTGCCAGATGCCTTAGAGAACAAGATGGACAAGGGCCCTCCTTAAATCAACTGTCACACCTCAGGCACCCCACGTCAGGCTACAAGAGGGGACTCAGGGGCCATGTCAGGCTGTGGATGTGAGGAAGAGGGTGTGGGGAGGGGGTGTTGGGCGGGGCTAAGCGGGAGGGTGCTTGGTTTCTCCTTGGAGCCAAGGAAAGTGTGAAACTGTGTGATACGACCGAGTTTATGTTTTGAGGAATGGATTGCTGGGACAAGGGAAATGGGGGACCTGCTTGGGGATCAGTGGGGGCCAGTGGGGTACCCACAGGGAGATGATTTGGCAGGATCCAGTGAAACAAGTGGAGATAGAGCAAAGTAGAGGGGATCGCAGGGTCTTGGGGGAGAAATAGAGGGGATGTGTGGCTGGATAAGGTAAGAGTGGTGACTCCTGAGGTGGGGAAATGGGGGGAATCCTTGCGGGGAGGTTGGCGAGGTCTGTTTGCACCTGCTGGGTTGGAGCCCCAGGTGACATCCTTGTGGGACGGTCAGTGGATCCTTGGCAGCAAGTCTGGTGCTTGGGGAGACACTGGGTGAGGTGAGAGCCACAGATGTACTGATGGCAAAGACAGAGTTCCTGGAGGTGCGGCTCCCTCTGTGGACTGAGGATCTAGCTGGTAACTCCCCGTTCTGAACCTGCCATCGCAGCTCGCACGGTAAAGGATTCATGCCTCAGTATAAATCGGTTCTATGCGGCTGTTAGGCAAGGAGGCCCAGTTGGGTCCTGCCCTGAGAGTGGGTTGGGATGTGGTGAGACGGGAGAGAGGCGGTGGCAGGGACGAGGTGGGCGGGCCTCCTGCTGATGGAACGAAGCTCAGCCTCTGCAGTGACCTCAGGCCCCCTGGGTCCCCACAGGCCTCTGACTGGCCTCTGCTGGCCTCAGGTGAAGAGAACCTTCTACCAGAACGTGTCCTCTCCAGCGGCGTTCTTCCGGCCCCTCTACAGTGTGCACAACGGGAACTTCCAGGTGTGTGCAGAGTCCACGGCAGGGCGTGGGGGGCAGGGGTTGCCCAGAGCTCTGGCCTGCCCGAGATGTTGGCTTTCATGAGGGTTGGCGGCCAGTGTGGGAGCCTTGTCAGTGCTTGGAGCCTTTTCTGTATATTCAGTGTATTTCAATCTATACGCTGTGTCTCAAATGGGGAAAAACTAGCTTTATTCTCCATTACTGATTTCTTTTTGTTCTCATGTCTCCAGTTCCACTGTTGATGGAAAAATGTAAATGTCTCATGACTTATCTCTGTCCCCTCTGGTTTGCGGCTGTCTGCACGCACCATGTGCCTCACGCCCTCCTCCTGCGAAGGTGTCTGTCCTGTGGCCGTGGGGAAGGGTCTGTGGTGTGTGGGCTGCCCTCGGGGCTCTCACTGCCTCTGGGCTCCTGCTCTGCCTGGTCCCCTGGTCCCCGCAGATTTCATGCTGGCACCACAGCTGAGGAGTGGGCTCTGCACTTCCCCCTCTGTGGCCCTGTTGGGCTCCCACAGCCCAGGAACCAGTGAGCAACTTGGGGGTTGCATCAGGCCCTCCCCTCCCTGCTGGGCTGGCGGTTTGTGCCCCCTGGGTGGGAGGAGCGGGAGAGGGAGGAGGGGGGTGGGAGGACGGGGGTGGGAGGAGGAGGAGAGACAGGGTTCCAGTGAGTGGTCTCTAGTTTTTCCCCTCAGACTCCTCACTTTGGGCAAAGGACTAGAAGCAGTGAGGGCCCCTCCCTGGGGTCTGGGCCAAGCTGACCCCTCTTCTCCAGGATCTTCCCTCCCTGTGCCCTAGGGCATCCCTGGGCCCTGTGCGGCAAGGATGCCCCCTCCACACCACGGCTCCAGCTTACTATGCAGAAAAATCCTTTTGTCTCTCAAGGGGGAGCCTAGTTTTCAAGATTTTTGTCCAAATATTCAATTCGAACCATAAACCGGGCACCTGGCTCTTGGCAGAGTCCCCCTCTTTCCCCAGGGTGGTAGGTGTGACTGTTAAGAGCATGGGCAGCTGAGTACAAGGCTAAGCAGGACACAGATTGTGATTGTCCCTGGACTGTCATCCTGTTGCAGGCACCAGCCCTTCCCTAGAGAATCAGGGCACCTGCCAGGGGTTATTTAGACCCTCAGGTGGGGATTTGGTGCCGTAGGTTGGTCTCCAGGGAGCAGTGCAGTGATGGAGGGTGTGGTGTGTGGTGAATGGGATGGAGGTTCCTGGTCTCACCAAGGGAACAGCTTCCTTTTGGAGGTGGGGGCCTCCTGTGGCCACACGGAAAGATCCAGGTCTGCTGGCTGTAGCCCAGTGCTTGAAAGTCACCAGTCCTGACAGCGACTCGTGTGTGTGTGTGTGTGTGTGTGTCTGTGTGTGTGTGTGTCTGTGTATGTGTGTGTCTGTGTGTGTGTGTCTGTGTCTGTGTGTGTCTGTGTGTGTGTGTGTGTGTCTGTGTGTCTGTGTGTGTCTGTATCTGTGTGTGTGTGTGTGTGTGTGTGTGTGTGTGTGTCTGTGTGTGTGTCTGTGTGTGTGTGTGTGTGTCTGTGTGTGTGTGTGTGTCTGTGTGTGTGTGTGTGTGTGTGTCTGTGTGTCTGTGTGTGTGTGTGTGTCTGTGTGTGTGTCTGTGTCTGTGTGTGTCTGTGTGTGTGTGTGTCTGTGTGTGTGTGTCTGTGTGTGTGTGTGTGTCTGTGTGTGTGTGTGTGTGTGTCTGTGTGTGTGTGTGTGTGTGTGTCTGTGTGTGTGTGTCTGTGTGTGTCTGTGTGTGTGTCTGTGTGTGTGTGTGTGTGTGTGTGTGTGTGTGTCTGTGTGTGTGTGTCTGTGTGTGTGTCTGTGTGTGTGTGTCTGTGTGTGTGTGTGTGTGTGTCTGTGTGTGTGTGTCTGTGTGTGTGTGTGTGTGTGTGTGTGTGTGTGTGTCTGTGTGTGTGTGTGTCTGTGTGTGTGTGTCTGTGTCTATGTGTGTGTGTGTATGTGTGTGTCTGTGTGTGTGTGTTTGTGTGTGTGTCTGTGTGTGTGTGTGTGTGTGTGGTGGGAATGCCCAGTCTCTGTAGCTGCTGAAAGGCCTTGAGGCTCATGCTGTTGGGAGTTGGCTCTGTCCTGGGCAGATATCACCATCTGTACCTTGGTTCAGGCTGCTGTGAGCACCAGGCCCTGTGCTGGCGGAGCGGTGAGGAGCCTGAAGGGACTCGGGGTCCCATAATGAGGCTGGGCTGGCACATGGAGGAAAGACAGAATATCCAAGACACAGGCGCTCCTTGGCCTCTGGGTGTGGACCTCAGAAGAGCTTCCTGGAGGAGGAGGGAGGCTGGGCTTGCCAGAAAGGAGGCAGCTGCTCCCAGGATGAGTTCTGAACATGCTGCCTGAGCCCTTCCCTCCTCCCGCACTCTGTTCCAGACTTGCATGGGGGCCCACAGGGCTGGTGTGCTGCTGAGCCAGGACTGTGCTGGCGCCCCATGAGGAGCCTCAGAACCCTGGGTCAGGAGGCCACTGCACTGCTCACCTGTGGCCCAGCGCATCCTTGGAAATCTGTGGGCCTGGAGGAGGAGCAGGAAGGCACTGGGACCTGAGCTCAGAGGATGTGCTGTCAGCAGGGTGTACGGAGTGGAGGGCACAGCCACTTGCCTGTCTGCCACAGGAGGACTGGGCCCCCATGTCCCCCACCAGGCCATGTTACTCCCTTCCGTCCTCAGCAAGGCTCGGTCCTGGATGTTCTAGGACCCTGACTTGCCAGAAGCATCATGTCCATTTTGGGAAAGTGGACTTAAGTCTCTGGAACCCTTGTCTGGGACTGAACCTCCTGAGATCAGGTCCCTAGTAGTGGTCGGAGGTCCTGTCTGGATGGAGGCTCGGGGGCAGCTTCAGGGAGGAAGGATCCCTCTGCTCAGTGCCTGTGGGGAGGAACCTCTACCCTCAGCACCCTGCCCACAGGTTCCTCCGCTGTCCCTTTGCTTTATCCCTGGCCCCAGAGGGGTGTGGTCTCTCAGCTGTTCCGGCCTCATCCCCTTAAAGGGCCAGCCAGGGCCCAGTGGACACAGGTAAGGCACCATGACCACCTGGTGTAACCTCTCTGTGCCTTCCTGAGGCACCTTTCTAGAGATTAAAAGGGGCTTAATGTCTCTTCCAAAGTGTTGATGGCTGGGAGGAGGGGCCAGAGGAGTGAGCGGTGATGTTTGGCCAGCCCTGGGCTTTCTGGGCTCTAGGGACAGCACGGTGGATGCTCAATGACAGGTTTGGGGACAGTAGGGTGGAGGCTCAGGGACAGCTCTGGGCTGAGGTCAGGGTGGAGGCTCAGGGGCAGCTCGGGGACAGCAGGGTGGACATTCAGGGACAGTTCCTGGGAGGCCAGCGCCCTCATTCCTCCTTGTCCTCATCTTCCCACTTGCTCCTGGAAACTGAGAGCTGAGGCTGGAGCTCCCAGACAGTCAGTGCTGGAAGTGACCATCCAGCAGTGATGGTGGCCTGTGAAGGGTCCTGCTTCTGTCCTCAGCCTCTCATGGGGTGGGCTTGGGGAGGAGCTGTGGTCTGGAGAGAGCAGCAGATGGAGCAGAATGTGCCTGCATTTGTTTCCTGGGGCTGTCGTAACAAAGTGCCACAAAATGGGTAGCTTAGAACCACAGAGATTTGTTGTCTCACAGTTCCAAAGTTCAGAAGTTGGAAATAAAGATGCTGGCAGTGTTCCCGACTACATGTTCTTAGGCTCCCATGAAACAGAAGTTGATACCAGGCCAAGCAAGTTTCCCAGACGGGCTTTATTAAGTCTTATGCCCCTAAAGGTTGTCCAGGAGGAAGCATTCTTGGCTGGCTCCCTGAGGGGAGTGCATTGTGGTGTCTTAAGGAGGGTGACATGCCTGATTTATGAGTTAGGTGAGTGTCATTACATGTATGGAGTGGAGTGAAGGGTACTCGGGTGCAGTGAAGAATCATGCTAACACAAACGCTGTGTGATTGGAAAATACCAGAAAAGCCCATACCTGGGTGGGGACTTTAGTGTTATAATGAGGCCAGGCGTAGGGATCAGTCATTCTCCTGGCCTTGTGCACAAGCGGGTGATCGAGTCAACCCCCTTGAGTAAGACTTATGGCGGGATGCTGCTTATCTTAGTTTATTTCAGACAGTTGGCAAGGTCTGGCCAGCGAGTATGGCACCTGCAGCGAGTATGGTGCTGCAAGGTCTGGGGGTCAGCGGGCACATATGGAACAACGCGTTAGTGGGGGTGGGCCGAGTCCCATTTCTACTCTGTCTCAGCAGGGCCATGCTCCCTCTGAAGGCACTAGGGAAGGATCTGTTTCTGGTCTCTCTTCAGCTTCTGTTAGTTTCTTGGCTTGTGACAGCAAAACTCCACTTCTTTTTTAAGATAGCGTCTTGGTCTGTCGCCCAGGCTGAAGTGCAGTGGCGTGATCTCAGTTCTCTGCAACTTCTGCCTCCCCAGTTCAAGTGATTCTCCTGCCTCCACCTCCCAAGTAGCTGGGATTACAGGTGCAAGCCACCACACCCAGCTAATTTTTGTGTTTTTTAGTAGATACAGGATTTTGCCATGTTGGCTAGGCTGGTCTCAAATTCCTGGCCTCGAGCGATTGCCTGCCTCCCCTTCCCAAAGTCCTGAGAATACAGACATGAGCCACTGCACCCGGGCATGTCATCTGTATCTCTTTTGGTGAGGTGTCTATCTTTTAATTGAGCTTTTTTCTTTTTGTTATTAGAATTTGTTTGCTATTTTACACACAAGTCTTTTTTCAGGTTTGTTTTTTAAATATTTTCTCTCAGTCTGTGGCTTGTTTTTTGATTCTCTTAATGGGATATATCAGAGAGCAATCATTTTAAATTTTAATAAAGTCCACATTATTTTTTTCTTTTATGAACTAGCTTTTGGTATTGTATCTAAAGACTCATCACCAATCCAAAGTCATGTGGATTTTCTTCTATAACTTTTACAATTTTATATTTGAATATTTAAGTCTACAGACTATCTTGAGCGATTTTTGGGGGGTGAGCTATGAAGTTTGTATCTACGTTGCTTGGGTTTGGCTTGAACTCCTGGGCTCAAGTGATCCTTACACCTCAGCCTCCCACAGTACCGGGATTACAGGCATGAGCCACTGCACCTAGCCTGGAGTCTCTTTCTTCCTTCCTTCTCCCTTCCCCTTCCCCTTACTTTCTTCCTTTTCCTTTCCTGGTTTCTTTTTATTTATTTATTTCTTTTCTTTCTTTTTCTTTTTGATACTGAGTCTCGCTGTGTCGCCAGGCTGGAGTGCAGTGGCGTGATCTCGGCTCACTGCAACCTCCGCCTCCCGGGTTCAAGGGATTCTCCTGCCTCGGCCTCCAGAGTAGCTGGGATTACAGGCGCCCGCCACCTCGCTCAGATACTTTTTGTATTTTTAGTAGAGGCGGGGTTTTACCATGTTGGCCAGAATGGTCTTGAACTCCTGACCTCAAGTGATCCGCCCGCCTCAGCCTCCCAAAGTGCTGGAATTACAGGCGTGAACTGGTCATTTTCTTTTATTACTAGCTCATTGCGTTCCGGTCAAGGCACGGGATGGCCGGCTCGATTTCAGTTGAAATTCCCCAAATCTCAACCTGGAAAAATCCAGAGGGTGATTTTCAGAGATTCTCCAGAGCTGCCGCGAGGGGGCGCCCGGCCCTGCCAAACCCGGAGCGCCGCGCGCGCGAACCGAGTCCGAACCTCACGGCGGCGTCCTGGGGCGTCCACAGTGAGGACGGAGTTTCCTTTCCTCAGGACCCACCCAGGAGGGGCCGCGGCTTCGGGACACCTGGGGCCGCTTCCTCTGTGAGGAGACGCTGCTGCAGCTCTGGAACACCTGGGACTGCCGAGGAGAAGGTGAGGAAACGGCTTCCGCCCCCGCTGTGAGCGCAGCTGAGCGAGAGCCGCCGCGTTTCCCGTCGGGCTGTTTGTATCCGGCCTTCACTTTGAACAAGCTCCCTTCATGGAGGCCTGGGCGGGTCACCCCCAGCGCAAGGCCAAGATGCGGGTTACCACGGCGAGTTCGTTTCTGGAGAGGAGGAGGAACACGGAGACACCGTGAGGCGGTCGGGATGTTGGGGACTGGCGGGCACCGCAGCCTGAGGTCGGGGAAGAGGCGTCCCCGGATCCGTGCGCATTTGTTTTGTTTTGTTTTGTTTTTGAGACGGAGTTTCGCTCTTGTTTCCCAGGTTGGAGTGCAATGGCACAATCTAGGCTCACTGCAGCCTCCGCCTCCCGGGTTCAAGTGATTCTCCTGCCTCCACCTCCCGAGTAGCTGGGATTATAGGTGCAAGCCACCACGCCCAGCTAATTTTTGTATTTTTTAGTAGACACAGGATTTTGCCATGTTGGCTAGGCTGGTCTCAAATTCCTGGCCTCGAGCGATTGCCTGCCTCCCCTTCCCAAAGTCCTGAGAATACAGACATGAGCCACCGCACCCGGGCATGTCATCTGTATCTCTTTTTTGGTGAGGTGTCTATCTTTTAATTGAGCTTTTTTCTTTTTGTTATTAGAATTTGTTTGTTATTTTTCACACAAGTCTTTTTTCAGGTTTGTTTTTTAAATATTTTCTCTCAGTCTGTGGCTTGTTTTTTGATTCTCTTAATGGGATATATCAGAGAGCAATCATTTTAAATTTTAATAAAGTCCACATTATTTTTTTCTTTTATGAACTGGCTTTTGGTATTGTATCTAAAGACTCATCACCAATCCAAAGTCATGTGGATTTTCTTCTATAACTTTTACAATTTTATATTTGAATATTTAAGTCTACAGACTATCTTGAGCGATTTTTGGGGGGTGAGCTATGAAGTTTGTATCTACGTTGCTTGGGTTTGGCTTGAACTCCTGGGCTCAAGTGATCCTTACACCTCAGCCTCCCACAGTACCGGGATTACAGGCGTGAGCCACTGCACCTAGCCTGGAGTCTATTTCTACCTTGATTCTCCCTTCACCTTCACCTTACTTTCTTCCTTTTCCTTTCCTGGTTTCTTTTTATTTATTTATTTCTTTTCTTTCTTTTTCTTTTTGATACTGAGTCTCGCTGTGTCGCCAGGCTGGAGTGCAGTGGCGTGATCTCGGCTCACTGCAACCTCCGCCTCCCGGGTTCAAGGGATTCTCCTGCCTCGGCCTCCAGAGTAGCTGGGATTACAGGCGACCGCCACCTCGCTCAGATACTTTTTGTATTTTTAGTAGAGGCGGGGTTTTACCATGTTGGCCAGAATGGTCTTGATTTCCTGACCTCAAGTGATCCGCCAGACTCGGCCTCCCGAAGTGCTGGGATTACAGGCGTGAACTGGCCGTCGTCTTTGATTGCTATCTCCATGCGTTCCGGTCAAGGCACTGGACGGTGGGCTCCGTTTCAGTTGAAATTTCCAAAAATCACGGCCTGGAAAAATCAAGGCGCTGATTTTCAGAGATTCCCCAGAGCTGCCGCGAGGGGGCGCCCGGCCCTGCCAAACCCGAAGCGCCGCGCGCCAGAGGCGTGTCCGATCCGCACGGCGGCGTCCTGGGGCGTCCCCTGTGAGGACGGAGCTTTCTCTCCTCAGGACCCGCCGGGGAGGGGCCGGGGCTTGGGACACCTGGGGACACCTGGGGCCGCGTCCGCTGTGAGGATGGTGAGACGCTGCTGCGGCTCCGGGACACTCGGGGCCGCCGAGGCAAAGGTGAGGAAAAGGCTTCCGCCCCCGCTGTGAGCGCAGCTGAGCGAGAGCCGCCGCGTTTCCCGTCGGGCTGTTTGTATCCGGCCTTCACTTTGAACAAGCTCCCTTCATGGAGGCCTGGGCGGGTCACCCCCAGCGCAAGGCCAAGATGCGGGTTACCAAGGCGAGTTCGTTTCTGGAGAGGAGGAGGAACACGGAGACACCGTGAGGCGGTCGGGATGTTGGGGACTGGCGGGCACCGCAGCCTGAGGTCGGGGAAGAGGCGTCCCCGGATCCGTGCGCATTTGTTTTGTTTTGTTTTGTTTTTGAGACGGAGTTTCGCTCTTGTTTCCCAGGTTGGAGTGCAATGGCGCCCTCTCGGCTCACTGCAGCCTCCGCCTCCCGGGTTCAAGCGATTCTCCCGCCTCAGCCCCCTGGGATTACAGGCATGCGCCAGCACGCCCGGCTCATTTTGTATTTTCAGTAGAGACGGGCTTTCTCCATTTGGTCAGGCTGGTCTCGAACTCCCAACTTCATCAGGTGATCCACCCACCTCCGCTTCGCAAAGTGCTGGGATTACAGGCGTGAGCCACCTCGCCTGGTCAGTACTCGGTGTTTTCAGGCTGGTTTGTTAACACAGTGGAAACAACACAGGAAAATGGATAACTAGGCACATTATCATGCTCAGGCTACTGCACTTAAGCCCTGGGCGACAGAGCAAGACCTTGTCTCAAAAAACCAAAAACAAATGAAAACAAAACCAAAAACACCATTGTGTGCGTCTAATGGAAGTGGACTCAACAGTTTTTCTTTCATTGAGAAAGTCTGTTTAATTTGCAGTATATTTGTAATGGCACATAAAATGACGTCTGTTTTATAAACATTCGCATCCTAAGTTAGTTGAAATGTATTAACTGTATCAAGCTTTGACATTATACCATAAAACTAATTGAAGAAAGTCAGTACTCCTTTTTTTTTTTTTCCCTTGGCCTTGACCGTTTTAAATAAAATCAGATTTCGTTAAGGTTACTTTATACTGAGCTGTAAACCCATATGGCCTTGCGGTGTCTTTTCTTATCTTTTTTTTTTTTTTTTTTTGAGATGGAGTCTCGCTCTGTCTCCCAGGCTGGAGTGTAGTGGAGCGATCTCAGCTCTCTGCAACCTCTGCCTCCCCAGTTCAAGTGATTCTCCTGCCTCCACCTCCCAAGTAGCTGGGATTACAGTCGCGAGTCACCATGCCCAGCTAATTTTTGTATTTTTAGTAGATACAAGATTTTACCATGTTGGCCAGGCTGGTCTCAAATTCCTGGCCTCAAGTGATTGCCTGATTCCCCTTCCCAAAGTGCTGAAATTACAGACGTGAGCCACTGCACCCGGGCATCTCATCTGTATACATTTTTTGGTGAGGTGACTTTATATTTTAATTGGGTTGTTTTTCTTTTTGTTATTAGAATTTTATTGCATATTTTGCACACAAGTCTTTTTTCAGGTTTGTTTTGTAAATATTTTCTCTCAGTCTGTGACTTGTTTTTTGATTCTCTTCACAAGATACTTCACAGAGTAGTCATTTTAAATTTTAATAAAGTCCACATTATCATTTTTTTCTTTTATGAACTGGCTTTTGGTATTGTATCTAAAGACTCATCACAAATCCAAAGTCATGTGGATTGTCCTCTATAACTTTTACAATTTTATATTTGAAAATTTAAGTCTACAGACTATATCTTCAGTGATTTTTTGGGGGTGAGCTATGAAGTTTCTGTCTACATTCATTTTTTTCCCTATGGTTTCTGATTGGTCTGTCACCGTCTGTGGAACAGACTTTTCTTTCCCCATTGAATATTTTTGCCCCTTTGACAAAAGCAGTTGACAGTATTTATTTGGGTCTTTTGGGTTCTGTATTCTATTCTGTTTAACTATTTGTCTGTTCCTTCACCAGTATCACTCTCTTCATTACTTTAGCTTTTGTGGTAAAGCTAACAGTAGTGAGTGTACTGCTCCTAAACAAGGAATATCTGCGTTTATTTATATATTTTTTATTCTTCCCAACCATGATCCAAGGTTTTCTGAATGCATATTTGGATTGTATTTGGATTGTAATGTATTTTGTTAAATCTATACTTAAAAAATTCAATTTTGAGGGTGCTATTGTAAATGGTATTTTTTTCTTTTTAATTTCAAGTTCAAATTAGTCCTATACATTATTGCTGATAGAAAATCAGACAGTGCATGGTGGCTCACGCCTGTAATCCTAGCACTTTGGGAGGCTGAGTTGGGACAATCATTTGAGCTTGGGAGTTCTAGACCAGCCTGGGCAATATAATGAGACCCAACCCTGCCAATAAAAAATAAAATTAAATTAAAAATTAAAATAAATAAATACAAGAAAATCAGGTGGGGCTGGGCACAGTGGTTCACACCTGTAATCCCAGTGCTTTGGGAGGCTGAGGTTGGAGAATCTCTTGAACATGGGAGCTGGAAGCTGAGTCCAGGAGCCGTGATTACACCACTGCACTCAAGTCTGGGTAACAGAATGAGACCCTGTCTCTTAAAAAGAATAGAAAGAAAATAAATTGAGTTTTGTCTACTGGTCATCTTCTTTTTCTTTCTTTCTTTTTTTTTTTCCCTGAGACGGAGTCTTGCTCTGTTGCGCAGGCTGGAATGCAGTGGCACAATCTCGGCTCACTGCAACCTCCGCCTCCCGAGTTCAAGCGATTCTCCTGCCTCAGCCTTCCGATTAGCTGGGAGTACAGGCACCCGCCATCACGCCTGCTTGTTTTTGTATTTTTAGTAGAGACAAGGGTTCACCATGTTGGCCAGGCTGGTCTCGAACTCCTGACCTCAAGTGATCCGCCCGCCTCAGCCTCCCAAAGTGCTGGGATTACAGGCGTGAGCCACTTCGCCTGGCCAGTGCTCGGTGTTTTAAAGTTTATTTGGTAACATAGTGGAAACAACACAGGAAAATGGAAAAGTAGGCACATTATCATGATCACGCCACTGCACTGCAGCCTAGGCAACAGAGCGAGACCTTGTCTCAAAAAGGAAAAACAAATGTGTGCGTCTAATGGAAGTGAAGTCCTCAACAACAGTTTTTCTTTTGTTGAGAAAATCTGTTTAATTTGCAGTATATTTGTAATGGTACATAAAATGACATCTGTTTTATAAACATTCTCATCCTAAGTTAGTTGACATGTATTAAATATATCAAGCTTTGACATTATACCATAAAATTAATTGAAGAAAGTCACTACTCTTTTTTTTTTCCTTGACCTTGACCATTTTAAATAAACTCAGATTTCGTTAGAGTTACTTTATACTGAGCTGTAGACCCATATGGCCCTGTGGTGTCTTTTCTTATCTTTTTTTTTTTTTCATTTGTTTTTGGAGTCTCGCTCTGTCCCCAGGCTGGAGTGCATTGGCGCGATTTCAGCTCCCTGTAACCTCCACCTCCTGGGTTGAAGCAATTATCCGTCTCAGCCTCCCCAATAGCTGGGATTACAGGCACCTGCCACAACGCCCAGCTAATATTTTTGTATTTTTAGTAGAGATGGAGTTTCACCGTCTTGGCCAGGATGGTCTTGAACTTCTGACCTTGTGGTCCACACGCGTTGGCCTCCCAAAGTGTTGGGATTACACGCATGAGCCACTGAGCCCAGCCTCTTTTCTTTTTTTGACAAGGAGTCTCACTTTATTGCCCAGGCTGGACTGCAGTGGTGCGATCTCAGCTCACTGCAACCTCCGCCTCCCGGGTTCAAGCACTTCTCCTGCATCAGCATCCTGAGTAGCTGGGATTACAGGCCTGCATTACCATGCCAGGCTAATTTTGTATGTTTAGTAGAGGCGGGATTTCACCATGTTGGCCAGGCTGGTTTCGAACTCCTGACCTCGAGATTCACTCACCTCGGCCTCCCAAAGTGCTGGGATTGCAGGCAGGCCTGAGCCACCAGGCCTGGCTGTTTTTTTTTTAATTAAAAAAAAATTTTTTTTTGTTTGTTTTTTGAGATGGAGTTTAGCTCCTGTTGCCCAGGCTGAAGTGCAATGTCCTGATCTTGGCTCACAGCAACCTCTGCCTCCTGGGTTCAAGCAATTCTGCCTCAGCCTCCTGAGTAGCTGGGAATACAGGTGTGCACCAGCATGCCTGGCTAATTTTGTATTTTTAGTAGAGATGGTGTTTCACCATGTTGGTCAGGCTGATCTCTAACTTCTGACCTCAAGTGATCCACCCTCCTCTGCTTCCCAAATGATTGGGATTATAGGCGTGAGCCACTGCACTCAGCCTTTACATTTTTATTGATTGATTTTTTTTTTCTTAAGAGAGAAGGTCTTGTTCTATCACCCAGGCTGGAGTGCAGTGGTGTGATCATGGCTTACTGCAGCCTCGACCTCCTGGGCTCCAGCAATCCTCCTGCCTCAGCCTCCCAAGTAGCTTGGACTATAGGCACCAGCCACCATGCACTGCTAATTTAAGCAGGATCTTTATGTCACTCAAGTTTGTCTTGAACTCCTGGGCTCAAGTGATCCTTACACATCAGCCTCCCAAAGTGCTGGGGTTACAGGCATGAGCCACTGCACCCAGCCTAAGGTCTCCCCCAGCCTTTGTTTTTTTTTTTTTTTTGAGACAGATTTTCACTCTTTTTTCCCAGGCTGGAGTTCAATGGTGAGATCTTGGCTCACTGCAACCTCTGCCTCCTGGGTTCAAATGATTCTCCTGCCTCAGCCTCCCAAGTAGCTGGGATTACAGGCATGCGACTAATTTTATATTTTTAGTAGAGATGGGGTTTCACCATATTGGTCAGGCTTGTCTCGAACTCCTGACCCTAGGTGATCCCACTGCCTCAGCCTCCCCAAAGTGCTGGGATTACAAGTGTGAGCTACTGCGCGTGGCCTTGTGGTATTTTTCTTTTTTCTTTCTTTCTTCTTTTTTTTGAGATGCAGTCTCACTCTGTTGCCCAGGCTGAAGTGCAGTGGTGCAATCTCAGCTCACTGCAACGTCTGCCTCCCAGGTTCAAGGGATTCTCCTGCCTCAGCCTCCAGAATAGATGGGACTACAGGCGTGTGCTACCACACCCAGATAAGTTTTGTATTTTTAGTAGAGACGGGTTTCGCCATGTTGGCCAGTCTGGTCTCGAACTCCTGACCTCAGGCAATCCACCTGCCTTAGCCTCCCAAAGTGCTGGGATTACAGGCGTGAGCCACCTCTCCCGGCCAGTGCTCGGTGTTTTAAGGCTCATTTGTTAACGTAGTGGAAACAACACAGGAAAATGGAAAAGTAGCACATTATCATGCTCACGCCACTGCACTCCAGTTTGGGCGCCAAAGCGAGCCTCTGTTTCTTAAAAAGAAAAGAAAGAAAATAAATTGAGTTTTGTCTACTGGCCATCTTCTTTTTTCTTTTTCTTTCTTCCTTTTTTTTTTGTTTTGAGACGGAGTTTCGCTCTTGTTACCCAGGCTGGAGTGCAGTGGCGCGATCTCGGCTCACTGCAACCTCTGCCTCCCGGGTTCAAGCTATTCTACCGCCTCAACCTCCCGAGTAGCTGGGATTATAGTTGTGCACCAGCATGCCTGGCTAATTTTTGTATTTTTAGTAGAGACAGGGTTTCCTCATGTTGGCCAGTCTGGTCTCGAACTCCTGACCTCAGGCAATCCACCTGCCTTAGCCTCCCAAAGTGCTGGGATTACAGGCGTGAGCCACCACAACCTGCCTTTTTTGTTTGTTTGAGATAGAGTCTCGCTCTGTGGCCCAGGCTGAAGTGTAATGGCACAATCTTGGCTCACTGCAACCTCCGCCTCCTGGGTTCAAGTGATTCTCTTACCTCAGTCTCCTGAGTAGCTGGTACTACAAGAGCCTGCCACCATACCTGGCTAATTTTGGTATTTTTAGTAGAGATGGGGTTTCACCATGTTGGCAAGGCTGGTCTCAAACTCCTTGCCTCAAGTGATCTGCCCGCCTTGTCCTCCCAAAGTGTTGGGATTACAGGTGTGAGCCACCACGCCCTGCCCCTGGGGTCCTTTTTTAATGGGGGATCTTTAAGGGTCACTCCAAGCTTTTCTATGCTAATTGGTGTATTTAAATTTTCCTTATTTTAGAGTCCATTTTGTTAACGTGTATTTTTACTAGGAAATCACCCATTTTCTCTCGGTTTCCAGTTTGAGTCAATAAGTTTCCCCTTTTTTTTTTTTTTTTTTTTGAGACGAGTCTCACTTTGTTGCCCAGGCTGGACTGCAGTGGTGCGATCTCAGCTCTCGGCAGCCTCCGCCTCCCGGGTTCAAGCCCTTCCTCTGCATCAGCATCCTAAGTAGCTAGGATTACAGGCCTGCATTACCATGCCAGGCTAATTTTGTATGTTTAGTAGAGGCGGGATTTCACCATGTTGGCCAGAATGGGCTCGATTTCCTAACCTCAAGTGATCTGCCCACCTCGGCCTCCCAAAGTCCTGGGATTGCAGTCAGGCCTGAGCCACCATGCCTGGCTGTTTTTTTTTTTTTTCTTTCTTTAATTAAAATTTTTTTTTTGTTTTTTGAGACGGAGTTTAGCTTCTGTTGCCCAGGCTGAAGTGCAATGTCCCGATCTTGGCTCACTGCAAACTCTGCCTCCTGGGTTCAAGCAATTCTCCTGCCTCAGCCTCCTGAGTAGCTGGGAATACAGGTGTGCACCAGCATACCTGGCTAACTTTGTATGTTTGGTAGTAGAGATGGGGTTTCACCATGTTTGTCAGGTTGATCTCTAACTCCTGACCTCAAATGATCCACCTGCCTCTGCCTCCCAAATTACTGGGATTCTAGGCGTGAGCCACCTCTCCCGGCCAGTGCTCGGTGTTTTAAGGCTCATTTGTTAACGTAGTGGAAACAACACAGGAAAATGGAAAAGTAGCACATTATCATGCTCACGCCACTGCACTCCAGTTTGGGCGCCAAAGCGAGCCTCTGTTTCTTAAAAAGAAAAGAAAGAAAATAAATTGAGTTTTGTCTACTGGCCATCTTCTTTTTTCTTTTTCTTTCTTCCTTTTTTTTTTTTCTTTTTTTTTGAGACAGAGTCTTGCCCTGCCGCCCAGGCTGAAGTGTAGTGGCGGAATCTTGGCTCACTGCAACCTCCACCTCCCGGGTTCAAGCGATTCTCCTGCCTCAGCCTCCTGAGTAGCTAGGATTACAGGCGCTCACCACCACATCCAGCTAATTTTTGTATTTTTAGTGGAGACAGGGTTTCCTCATGTGGGCCAGGCTGGTCTCGAACTCCTGAGCTCAGTTGATCCACCCGCCTCTGCCTCCCAAAGTTCTGGGGTTACAGGCGTGAGCCACTGCACCTAGCCTGGAGTCTCTTTCTCCTTTTCTCTTTTCTCCTTCCTTTTTCTTTTTCT
The DNA here is from genome assembly GCA_014849445.1 of Cercopithecus mona. NCBI lineage: Eukaryota > Metazoa > Chordata > Mammalia > Primates > Cercopithecidae > Cercopithecus > Cercopithecus mona. The sequence goes on from JABBCR010001340.1 coordinate 23,214, forward strand.
TTCTTTCTTTTTTTCTTTTTCTTTCTTCCTTTTTTTTTTTCTTTTTCTTTCTTTCTTTCTTGCTTTCTTTCTTTTTTTTTTTTTTTTTGAGACAGAGTCTTGCCCTGTTGCCCAGGCTGGAGTGCAATGTCGCACTCTCAGCTCACTGCAACCTCCGTCTCCAGGGTTCAAACGATTCTCCTGTCTCAGCCCCCTGAGTAGCTGGGATTACAGGCGTGATTGTTTTGTTTTAAGAGAAGGTCTTACTCTGTCACCAGGCTGCAGTGCAGTGGCGTGATCACAGCTCACTGCAGCCTCAGCCTCCTGGGCTCCAGCAATCCTCCTGCCTCAGCCTCCAGAATAGATGGGACTACAGGCGTGTGCTACCACACCCAGATAAGTTTTGTATTTTTAGTAGAGACGGGGTTTCACCATGTTAGCCAGGATGGTCTCGATCTTCTGACCTCGTGATCCACCCGTCTCAGCCTCCCAAAGTGCTGGGATTACAGGCGTGATTGTTTTGTTTTAAGAGAGAAGGTCTTACTCTGTCACCAGGCTGCAGTGCAGTGGCGTGATCACAGCTCACTGCAGCCTCAGCCTCCTGGGCTCCAGCAATCCTCCGACTTCAGCCTCCCAAGTAGTTAGGAGTATAGGCACCAGCCACCATGCACAGCTAATTTAAAAAAAATTTCTTGGACAGGCACCATGGCTCACACCTGTCATCCCAGCACTTTGTGAAGCCTTGGCGCGTGGGGATCACCTGAGGTCAGAAGTTCGAGACCAGCCTGTTCAACATGGCCAAACCCGGTCTCTACTAAAAATATAGAAATTAGGTGTGCATGGTGGCACGTGCCTGTAATCCCAGCTACTCGGGAGGCTGCGGCAGGAGAATCATTTGAACCTGGAAGGTGGAGGTTGCAGTGAGCCTAGATTACACCATTGCACTCCAGCCTGGGCAATAAGAGCAAAACTCTGTCTCCAAAAAAAAAAAATCCCACGCCTGGGATTACAGGTGTGAGCCACTGCACCTAGCCTGGAGTCTCTTTCTCCTTTTCTCTTTTCTCCTTCCTTTTTCTTTTTCTTTCTTTTCTTTTTTCTTTCTTTCTTCTTTTTTTTGAGATGCAGTCTCACTCTGTTGCCCAGGCTAGGGTATTGTCATGCACGTCCGTGTGAAGGGACCACCAAACAGGCTTTGTGTGAGCAATAAAACTTTTTAATCACCTCGGTGCAGGCAGGCTGAGTCTGAAAAGAGAGTCAGCGAGGGGAGATAAGGGTGGGGCCGTTTTATAGGATTTGGGTAGGTAAAGGAAAATTACAGTCTTGTTCTCTGGCGGTGCTCAGTGGGGGAGCTTTTTGAGCCAGGATGAGCCAGGAAAAGGAATTTCACAAGGTAATGTCATCTCTTAAGGCAAGGAACAGCCATTTTCACTTCTTTTGTGGTGGAATGTCATCAGTTAAGGCGGGGCAGGGCATTTTCACTTCTTTTGTGATTCTTCGGTTACTTCAGACTATCTGGGCGTATACGTGCAAGTCACAGGGGATGCGATGGCTTGGCTTGGGCTCAGAGGCCTGACAGGTGTAGTGGCATGCTCTCTGCTCACTGCAACCTCCCCTTCCTGGACACAAGTGATTCTCCTGCCTCAGCCTCCAGAATAGATGGGACTACAGGCGTGTGCTACCACACCCAGATAAGTTTTGTATTTTTATTAGATGTGGGGTTTCACCATGTTGGCAAGGCTGGTCTCAAACTCCTTTCCTCAAGTGATCTGCCCGCTTTGTCCTCCCAAAGTGTTGGGATTACAGGTGTGAGCCACCACGCCCTGCCTCTGGGGTCCTTTTTTAATGGGGGATCTTTAAGGGTCACTCCAAGCTTTTCTATGCTAATTGGTGTATTTAAATTTTCCTTATTTTAGAGTCCATTTTGTTAATGTGTATTTTTATTAGGAAATCATCCATTTTCTCTTGGTTTCCAGTTTGATTAAATAAGTTTCTCCTTTTTTTTTTTTTTTTTTTTGAGACGAGTTTTGCTCTGTCTCACATGCTGGAGTGTAATGGCGCGAACTTGGCTCATTGCAACCTCCACCTGTCGTGTTCAAGCGATTCTCCTGCGTCAGCCTCCTGATTAGCTGGGAATACAGGCGCCACCACCACATCCAGCTGATTATTGTTTTCAGTAGAGACTGGGTTTCGCCATGTTGGCCATGCTGTTCTCAAACTCCTGACCTCAGCTGATCTGCCGGCCTCTGCCTCCCAAAGTACTGTGATTACAGGCATCAGCCACCCTGCCTGGCCAATAAGTTTCTCTTATTTGACTTCTAATTTATCTCTTTCTAGTTTTCAACAGAATTCTTAATCCTATGTGTTTCTGCTATTTGTTTCCATCAATAATATTTTTAAAATATACTTCTCAGTTTATCTTGTTTTCAGTTGAGGGAATTGTTATATTAAACAATTTCTCATGACCCAATGACAAGCTTTAATTATTTTAAAATAATTCCTGCTTAACGCAAGACCTTTTTCAGGACCCAGCTGTCAGTGGTGGTGTTACTGAGCGGAGTTCCTTGGCTCTCCAGTAATAGAAGTTGACATGAGGCTGAGCAAGGTTCCCAGGCAAAGCTTTTATTTAGGTGTTTTGTTTAGCTTGGTTACATTTATTTCACAAAGCTTTTATTTTTGTGTTTTATATTCAAACACAAAGGAGGCAGCAGAAGAGAGAAAATTCTCTATCTGTCTCCCTGAAGAGAGTCAGGAGGAGAGTGTTTCTAAGGTCTGGCCTGATTGCTCAGGCTGGAGTGCTCTGGCACCATCTCGGCTCGCTGCATCTTCCTGGGCTCAAGCCATCTTCCCACTTCAGCCTCCCGAGTAGCCGGGACTACAGTATATACAAACGTGCCCGGCTAATTTTTGAATTTTTTTTTGTAGAGATGGGTTTTGCCATGTTGCCCAGGCTGGCCTCAGACCCCCACCAAAGTGCTGGGATTACAGGCATGAGCCACCATGCCCGGCCCAGTGTGTTCTTATTAAATTTCAGTAATTAGTCGTGCCATTTGCCTTTCATTCAACACTGAGATTTCATTTTTCTTTCCTAATTATCTCATACATGGACTTTGGTTCCATTAAACTGTTATTCCTTGATCTACAAATTGTGGGTGATTCTTGCAGATTATCTAAGAAATAATTATGTTTTGTTTTTAGAAAAACCACATTATTAACTTTACTACTGTTAGATACCACAACTGCTGTGACTTTAAGGTTTTTGCTGGACAGTGTCTTAGACAATTTGCTAAGGGTGGACATTGGGTGAATGGCTTGAGGGAACATGCGTTAAATACTCGAGACACCCAGAAGGCTGCTGTGTCCCCGTAAGAGAGAGCATACGAGACTGCAGGCCACTGTGGTTGAATGCCTTGGAAAGGGCAGCATGCAGGAGCACACGGTGTGTGGAGGTCATGGTCAGTCCTGTGGTCCTTGTTCTAAGGCCAGTGGGAACCCATTGTAAAAGTTAAATGAGAGAGTGACATGATGAACCTTCGGTTTGAAAAAGAGAATTTTGCCATTATGAAGTTGAGATCGCCAGTCGTGGGCAGGTGGATTGTGCTCTTTCTGGTGGGTTGTACTGAGGAGAGCAAGGATCGGGCTGCGGTGTTTCCGCTGGGAACGCAGGGTCCGCATCTGCTCAGGAGGAAACATGGGGCACACCCAGCTTGGAGTTATCTGCCAAAGTTGTGAAACTGAGGGACAGCTCAGGAACATTCCAGAAAAAGGAAAACCCAATCCAAATGGAAAGAGACCTTTTCTCCCAGTTGGGGCAGGCAGTGAAGTGAAATGGGTCTGTGGATTGGATTGTCAGGTAGAGACCTTGTATTTCCTGATATGGGAGTTATTTGGTGGTTAGCTGGGAGGCTGTCTTTGCTTTGGCAAAATACACTGGAGTGTTTTGTGTGGAGCTGCTGTAACTACTGAGGAATCTAAGAGAAGGGATAAGTTACAGTTTACACTGCTATTGCAAAATTCCTAGAAGTATGAAATTACTGTAAAGTGAATTATACCATATATCTCAAAGTGCTCCCAAATATCCGTTACAAACTCCTCGACAACCGTGTTTACAAGCTGCTCCATGAAATGAAAGATGTAACTCTGTGAGAAGAGTTCACCCATCACAAAG
>JABBCR010000533.1:0-17679 GCA_014849445.1 Cercopithecus mona
AAGTGCTCCCAAATATCCGTTACAAACTCCTCGACAACCGTGTTTACAAGCCTCTCCATGAAATGAAAGATGTAACTCTGTGAGATGAATTCACACATCACAAAGAACTTTCTCAGAAAGCTTCTTTCTCGTTTTTATCTGAGGATATTTCCTTTGTAACCATAGGCTTCAACACGATCCAAAATATCCCATCTCAAATGCACCAAAAACAGTGTTACCAAACTGTTCTATGAAAGCAATCATGTAACTTTATGAGAGGAGTTAACACATCAGAAAGCAGCTTCTCAGAAAGCTTCTTTCTAGTTTTTATATGAAGATATTTACTTTGCCACCATAAGCTTCAAAGCACTCAGAAATATCAGATTTCAGATTCCAAGAAAACAGTTTAAGTAAACTGCCTAATGCAATGAACAGTGTAACTCTGTGAGATGATTCACACACTATGAAGAAGTTTCTCAGAAAGTTTCTTTCTAGTTTAAATCTGAGGATATTTCCTTTTGGATCACATAGGCTTCAATGTGATCCAAAATATCCCTTCTCAGATTCCCCAAAAGCTGTGCTACCAAGCTGATCCATGAAAAGAATCGTGTAACTCTAGGAGATGAATTCACAAATCACAAAGATGTTTCTCAGAAACTTTCTTTCTAGTTTTTATCTGAGGATATTTCCTTTTTCACCATATTCCTCAATGCACTCTTGAATTACCCATTGCAGATTAAACTTAAACACTATTAGCAAACCTCTCAATGAAAAGAATGGTAAAACTCTGTGAAATGAATTCACACATCAGAAAGCAGTTTCACAGAAAGCTTCTTCTTGGTTGTTATCTGAGGATATTTCCTTTGTCACCAAAGGCTTCAATGCACTCCCAAACAACTCCTCTCAGGTACAAAGAAAAGAGTGATACTGAACTGCTCATCAAAAAAAGGTTAAACTCTATGAGATGAATACACACATCACAAAACCGTTTCTCAAAAAGACTCTCTCCAGTTTTTACGTGAAGGTATTTACTTTTTAACCCTAAGTCTCAAGGAGTTTCTGAATACAACTTTGCAGATTCCATAAAAACAGTGCTACCCAGTTGCTAAAAGAAAACAAAGGTGTAACTCTGTGTGTTGAATTCACCCATCACAAATAAATTTCTCAGAAAGCTTCTTTCTAGTTTTTATCTCACCATATTTCCTTTTCCACCATCGCATTACATGTTCTGCCAAATACCCCTTTGCAGATTGCACGAAAACAGTGTTAGCAAACTGCTCCATGAAAGGAAAGGTGTAATTCCGTGAGATGAACTCAGACATCACAAAGAACTTTCTCAGAAAGCTTCTTTCTCGCTTTTATCTGAGGATATTTCCTTTGTTATCATAGGCTTCAATGCGATCCAAAATATCCCTTCTCAGATTCCCCAAAAACAGTGCTACCAAACTGCTCCATGAAAAGAATCGTGTAACTCTGTGAGATGAATTCACAAATCACAATGTAGTTTCTTAGAAAACTTCTTTCTAGTTATTATTTGAGAATATTTCCTTTTTCACCATAGGCCTCATTGCACTCACGAATATCCCATTGCAGATTCCACAAAAATAGTATTAGCAAATTGTTCCAAGAAAAGAAAGATGTAAATCTTTGAGATGAATTCACACATCACAAAGCTGTTTCTCAGAAAGCTTCTTTATGGTTTTTCTCTGATGATAATTCCTTTGTCACCATATCCTTCAATGCACTCTGAAAAATCCAATGACAGATCCCACGAAAACAGTGTCATCTAACTGCTCAATGAAAAGAATGGTTTAACACTGTAAGATGAATTCACTCATCACAAAGCTGTTTCTCAAAAAGCTTCCTTCTAGTTTTTATCTGAGGATATTTCCTTTTTCACTATAGGCCTCAATGAGCTCCCAAATATCTCTGTGCAGATTCCACAAAAAGAGAGTTAGCAAACTGCTTCAGGAAAGAAAGGTGTAACTCTGTGAGGTGAATTCACACATCACAAAGAGCTTTCTCAGAAAGGTTCTTTCTAGTTTTTATCTGTGGATATGTCCTTTGTAACCATAGGCTTCAATTCATTCCAAATTATCCCTTCTTATATTCCCCAAAAATAGTTCTACCAAGCTCGTTTATGAAAAGTATCATGTAACTCTGTGAGATGAATTAAAACATCAAAGAGTGGTTTCTCAGAAAACTTCCTTCTAGTTTTTATACGAGGATATTTTCTTCCTTTGTCAAAATAAGCTTCAATGCACTCCAAAATATCCCATTGCAGATTCCAAGAAAAAAGTGTTATCAAACTGCTCAATAAAAAAGCAGTGTAACTCTGTGAGATAAATTCACACATCACAAGGCAGTTTCTCAGAAAGTTTCTTTCTAGTTTTGATCTGATGTTTTTCCTTTTCCACCATAGGCCTCAATGCACTCCCAAATATCCCACTGCAGATGACACGAAAACAGAGTTAGCAAACTGCTCCATGAAAAGAAATTTGTAACACTGTGAGATGAATTCACACATCACAAAGAACTTTCTCAGAAAGCTTCCTTCCACTTTTTATCTGAGGATGTTTCCTTTGTCACCATAGGCCTCAATGCAATTAAAAATATCCACTCTCAGATACCCTAAAAATAGTGCTACCAATCTGCTCCATGAAAAAAGTGGTGTAACTCTGTGAGACGAATTCACATGTCACAAAGCAGTTTCTCAGAAAGCTTCTTTCTAGTTTTTATATGAGGATATTTCCTTTTTCACCATACACCACTACTCGCTCCAAAATGTCCCTTTGCATATTTTACGAAAACAGTGTTAGCAAACTGCTCCAAAAAAGAAAGATGTTACTCTGTGAGATGAATATACACTTAACAAAAATGTTTCTCAGAAAACTTCTTTCTAGTTTTTATCTGAGGATATTTCCTTTGTCACCATAGGCTTCAATGCGATCCAAAATATCCCTTCTGATATTCCCCAAAAATAGTGCTGCCGTACTGCACCATGGAAAGAAAGGTGTAACTTTGTGTGACAAATTCCCACATCAAAAAGCAGTTTCACAGAAAGTTGTTTTTTGGTTTTGGTCTGAGGATATTTCATTTATCACCATATATTTCAATGTCCTCTGAAATATCCCATTGCAGATTCCAAGAAAACAGTGTTAGCAAACTGCTCAGTGTAAAGAACAGTGTAAATGTGTGAGATGAATTCACACAACACAAATCAGTTTCTCAGAATGTTCTTTTTGGTTTTTATCTGAGGATATATCCTTTGTCGGCATAGCCTTCAATGCACTCCCAAATATCCTATTGCAGATTCCACGAAAACAGTGTTATCAAACTGCTCTATGAAAAGAATGGTGTAAAAAGTCGTTTTATCTGAGGATATTTCCTTTGTCACCATAGACTTCAGTGCAATCCAAAATATCCTATCTCAGATACCCCAAAAACACTGCTACCAAACTGATCCATGAAAAGAATCATGTAACTCTGTGAGATGAATTCAGAAATCACAAAGTAGTTTCTCAGAAAGATTATTTCCAGTGTTTGTCTGAGGGTATTTCCTTGTTTGCTGTAGGCCTCTATGTGCTCACGAATATCTCTTTGCAGATTCCACAAATATAATATTAACAAACTGCTCCATCAAAAGAAAGGTATAAATCTGTGAGATGAATTCAACATCACAAATCAGTTTCTCAGAAAGCTTCTTTTTGGTTTCTGTCTGAGGATATTTCCTTTGTCATCGTAAGTTTCAATGTGATCCCAAGTATCCTATTGCTGATTCCAGGAAAACAGAGTTAGCAAACTGCTCCAAGAAAAGAATCATTTGACTCTGTGAGATGAATTCACACAGCACAAGGTTGTTTCCTAGAAAGTTTCTCTCTAGTTTTTATCTGAGGATATTTCCTTTTTCACCAGATTCCTCAAACCGTTCCTAAATATCAATTTGCAGATGCTGCAAAAAATGTGTTAGCAAACTTCTCAATGAAAAGAATGGTGTAAGTTTGTTAGATGAATTCACACATCACAAAGCTGTTTCACAGAAAGCTTCTCCTTCATTTTTATCTGAGGATATTTCCTTTGCAACCATAGACTTCAATGCGCTCCCTACTATAATATTACAGATTGCACAAAAACAGTGTCATAAAATGACTTAATGAAGAGAACGATGTGGCTCTGTAAGATGAATTCACACATCAAAAACCAGTTTCTCAGAAAGCTTCTTTCTAGTTTTTGTTTGATGATATTTCCTTTTTCACCATCAACCTCAACTTGTTCCCAAATATCCCCTTGCAGATTCGAAGAGAACAGTGTTAGCAAACTGTCCCATGGAAAAAAAGGTGCAACTCTGTGAGATGAATTCACACATCCCAAAGAACTTTCTCAGAAAGCTTCTTTCTAGTTTTTATCTGAGGATATTTCCTTTTTCACCATAGGTTTCAGTGCGATCTAAAATATCCCTTCTCAGATTCTCCAAAAAAAGGATTCCCAAACTTCTCCATGAAAAGAATGGTGTAAGCCTGTGAGATGAATTCAGACATCACAAAGCTGTTTTTCAGAAAGCTTCTTTCTAGCTTTAATCCGAGGATATTTCCTTTTTCACCATATTCATCAATGATCTCCCAAATATCCCATTGCTGATTCCATGAAAAAAGTGTTAGCAAACTTCTCACCAAAAGAATGGTGTACCACTTTGAGATTAATCCACACATCACAAAGAATTTTCTCAGAAAGTTTCTTTCTAGTTTTTATCTGAGAATATTTCCTTTGTCAATATAGGCTTCTATGTGATTCAAAATATTCCTTCTCTGATTCCCCAAAACAGTGCTGCCAAGTTGCTCCATGACAAGAACCATCTTACTCTGTGAGACGAACTCACAATTCACAAAGTAGGTTCTCACAAAAGCACTGTCAAGTTTTTGTATGAGGATATTTCCTTTTTCACTATAGGCCTCTATAGGCTCGTGAATATCCCTTTGTAGATTCCACAAAAATAGTGTTAGCAAACTGCTCCATGAAAAGAAACGTGTAAATCCATGAGTTGAATTCACACATCACAAAGCAGTTTCTCAGAAAGCTTCTTTTTGGTTTTTGTCTGAGGATATTTCCTTTGTCACCATAATCTTCAATGCACTCCCAAATATCCTATTGCAAATTCCATGAAAAAAGTTTTATCAACCTGCTCATTGAAAAGAATGGTGTAAATCTGTAAGATGAATTCACACGTCACAAAGCAGTTTCTCAGAAAGCTTCCTTCTCATTTTCATCTGAGGATAATTCATTTTTCACTATAGGCCTCAGTGCACTTCCAAATATCCCTTTGCATATTCAACAAAAACAGTGTTAGGAAACTGCTCCATGAAAAGAAAAGTGTAAATCTGTGAGAAGAACTCAAACATCATAAAGAGCTTTCTCAGAAAGCTTCCTTCTATTTTATCTGAGGATATTTCCTTTGTCACCATAGGCTTCAATGTGATCCAAAATATCCATTTTCAGATTCCCTAAAATAGGCTACCAAACTGTTCTATGAAAAGATTCATATAACTCTGTGAGATGAATTAACATATCTCAAAGCGATTTCTCAGAAAGTTTTGTTCTAGTTTGTATGAAGATATTTCCTTTTTCACCATAGGCCTCAAAGCACTCACAAATATACCTGCAGATTCCACAAAAAGAGTGTTAGCAAACCACTCCATTAACAGAAAGGTGTTACTCTGTTAGATGAATACACAAATCACAAAGAAGTTTCTCAGAAAGGTTCTTTCTAGTTTTCATCTGAGGTTATTTCCTTTGTCACTGCAGACTTCAATGCAATCTGACCTATCCCTTCACAGAACCCAAAAACAGTGCTACCAAACTGCCTCAAGAAAAGAATGGTGTAACTCTGTGAGATGAATTCACACATCACAAAGCTGTTTCTCAACAAGGTTCTTTCTAGTTTTCATCTGAGTATATTTCCTTTTTGAAAATATTCCTCAATGAACTCCCGAATATCCCATTGCAGATTCCATGTAAAAAGTGTTAGCAAACTTATCAATGAAAAGAATGGTGTAACTCTGAGAGATGAATTCACACATCACAAAGAGGTTTCTCAGAAGGATTCTTTCTAGTTTTGATCTGAGGACGTTTTCTCTGCAACCATAAGATTCAATGCGATTCAAGTGATCCCTTCTCAGATTCCCCAAAAACAGTGCTACCAAACTGATCCATGAAAAGAATCCTGTAACTCTGTGAGATGAATTCATAAATCACAAAGCAGTTTCTCAGAAAGCTTTTTTCTAGTTTTTCCCTCAGGATATTTCCTTTGTCATCATGAGATTCGATGTGTTCCAAAATATCCCATTGCAGAGTTCAAGAAAACAGTGTTAGCACACTGCTCCATGAAAAGAACAGTGTTACTCTGTGAGATGAATTCACACATCACAAAGCACTTTCTCAGAAAGCTTCTGTTTGGTTTTTATCTGAGGATATTTCCTTTGTCACCATAGGCTTCATTGAGCTACGAAGTACCCCTTTGCAGATTCTACGAAAACAGTGTTAGCAAGCTTCTCCATGAAAAGAAAGGTGCAAATCTGTGAGATGAATACACACATCCCAAAGAACTTTCTCAGAAATCTTCTTTCTAGTTTTTTCCTGTGGATATATCCTTTTTCACCATAGGCCTCAAAACTCCCCTAAATGTCCCTTTGTAGATTCCACGAAAACATTGTTAGCAAACTGTTCCATGGAAAAAAAAGTGTAACTCTGTGAGATGAATTCACACATCACAAAGAACTTTCTCAGAAAGCTTTTTTCTAGTTTTTATGTGAGGATATATATTTTTTCAACATAGGCCTCAATGCTCTCCTAAATGTCCCTTTGTAGATTCCACGAAAACTTTGTTAGCAAACTGTTCCATGAAAAAAAAAGGTGTAACTCTGTGAGATGAATTCACACATCACAAAGAACTTTCTCCAAAAGCTTCTTTCTAGTTTTATCTGAGGACATTTCCTCTGTGAAAATATTCTTCAATGCGATCCAAAATATCCCTTCTCAGATTCCCCCAAAAAAGTGCTGCTAAAATGCTCCATGAAAAGAATCATGTAACTCTGTGAGCTTAATTCACAAATCACAAAGCGGTTTCTCAGAAAGTTTCTTTCTAGTTTTTGTCTGAGGATATTTCCATTTTCACCATAGGCCTCAATGCACTCAAGAATAGCCATTTGCAGATTCCAAGAAAATAGTGTTAGCAAACTTCTCCATGAAAAGGAAGGTGTATATTTGTGAGATGAATTCCCACATCACAAGCCAGTTTCTCAGAAAGTTTCTTTTCAGTTTTTGTCTGAGGATGTTTCCTTTGTCAACATAGGCTTCAGTGCACTCCAAAATACCCTATTGCCGATTCCCCAAAAACAGTGCTACTATACTGATCCGTGAAAAGTATGGTGTAACTCTGTGAGGTGATTTCACACATCACATTGTTGTTTCTCAGAAATCTTCTCACTAGTATTTATATGAGGATATGTCCTTTTTCAACATATTCCTCTATTCGCTCTCAAATATTGCATTGCAGATTCAATGAAAAAAGTGTTAGCAAACTTCCCAGTGAAAAGAACAGTGTAACATTGTGAGATGAATTCACACATCACAAAGCAGTTTCACAGAATGATTCATTTTGGTCTGTGTCTGAGGATATTTTTTCACCAGGCTTCAAATTCAAAGCTCCAAAATATCCTATTCAGATTACCACAAAACAGTGTCAAACTGCTCAATGAAAAAGAAAGCTGAAACTCTGTAAGATGAATTCACACATTATAAAGCAGTGTCTCAGAAAACTGCTTTCTAGTTTTTATCTGAGTATATTTTCTTTTACACCATAGCTCTCAATGCACTCCCAAATATCCTTTTGCAGATTCCACGAAAACAGTGTTAGCAAACTACTGCATGAAAAGAATAGTGTAACTCTGTGAGATGAATTCACACATCACAAAGAACTTTCTCAGAAATCTTCTTTATAATTTTCATTGGAGGATATTTCCTTTGTCACCATAGGTTTCAGTGCGATCCATAATATCCTTTATCAGATTCTCCAAAAACAGTGATCCCAAACTGATCCATGAAAAGAATCATGTAACTCTGCGAGATGAATTTTCCCCTCAGAAAACGGTTTCTCAGAAAGTTTCCTTCTACTCTTTCTATGAGGATATTTCCTATGTCACCATAAGCTTCAATGTCTCCAAAATATACCATTTAGGATTCCAAGAAAACAGTGTTAACCAACTGCTCAATGAAAAGAATCATGTAACACTGTGAGATAAATCCACACATCACTAAGGAGTTTCTCAGACAGTTTCTTTTTGGTTTATCTATGAGATTATTTCCCCTGTCACCATAGACTTCAATGCACTCACAAATAACCTATTGCAGATTCCACAGAAACAGTGTTATCAAACTACTCAATGAAAAGAACAGTGTAACTCTGTGAGATGAATTCACACATCAGAAAGAAATTTCTCAGAAAGGATCTTTTTGGTTTATCTATGAGGATATTTCCTTTGTCACCATAAGCTTCAATGTGATAAGATGTATCAGAGTGCACATTCTAAGAAAACAATGTAAGCAAACTGCTCAGTGCAAGGAACAGTGGACTTCTGTGAGGTGAATTCAGACATCACAAAGTTTCTCATAAAAATTCCTTTTAGTTTTTATGTGAGGATAATTCTTTTCTCACCGTAGGCCTCAATGCACTCAAAAATATCCCTTTGCAGACTGTATGAAAATAGTGTTAGCAATCTGCTCCATGAAAACAGAGGTGTAACTCTGTGAGATGAATTCACATATCACAAAGAACTTTCTCAGAATGCTTCTTTCTAGATATTATCTGAGGATATTTCCTTTGTCACCATAGGTTTCAATGAGATCCAAAATATCCCTTCTCAGATTACCTAAAAACAGTGCTACCAAACTGATCCATGAAAAGAATTGTGTAACTCTGTGAGATGAATTATCACATCACAAAGTGGTCTCTCAGAAAGCTTCTTTCTAGTTTTTATCTGAGGATATTTCCTTTGTCACTATAGTCTCCAAAACGATCCAAAATATCCCTTCTCAGACTCCACAAAAACAGTGCTAGCAAACGTCTCCATCAAAGTGTAGTGTAACACTGTGAGAGGAATTCACACGTCCCAAAACAGTTTCTCAGAAAGCTTCTTTCTGGTTTTTATCTGAGGATATTTCTTTTGTCATCAAAGACTTCTTCAAAATATACTTTCAGATTCCACAAAGAGTACTAACAATTTCCATGAATGTTAATATGAATTCAAAAATCACAAAACTGTTTCTCCAAAAGTTTCTTTCTTGTTTTTATCTGAGTTTATTTCCTTTTTCACCATAGGCTTCAAAGTGATCTAAAACATTCCTTCTCAGATTCCACAATAAGTGCTAACAAAGGGCTCCATTAAAGAGTTATGTAACACTGTGAGATGAATTCACACATCACAGAGCAGTTTTTCAGAAAGATTCTTTCTGTATTTTATCTGAGGATATTTCCCTTGTCACCATAGGTTTCAAAGCAATCAAAAATATCCTTCTCAGATTCCAGAACAGCTATGCATCCACATAAAAGCTGAGATGAATTCACATCACAAAGCAGCTCAAAAAGCTTTTGTTTTTCTGAGGATATTTCTTTCCATCTGTATTTCAATTCCAGAAAATATTGTTAGAAACCTCTGGATGTAGCTCTGTGAGATGAATTCACAAATCACAAAGCAGTTTCTCAGAAGACTTCTCTCCAGTTTTTATCTAAGGATATTAATTTTTCACAGTAGGACTCAATGCCTTCGGAATATACAATGGCAAATTCCACATAAACAGTGTTAGCAAACTGCTCAATGTAATGAAAAGTGTATCTCTGCGAGATGAATATACTCATCACAAAGCAGTTTCTCATGAAGTTTTTTTTAGTTTTTACTGATTATATTTCCTTTGGTACCATAGGCTTCAAAGTGATCTGAACTAGCCCTTCTCAGATTGGACAGATACAGTTCTAGCAAACTGCTCCTTGAAACAATAGTGCAACTCTGTGTAATGAATTCACAGATCACAAAGCCATTTCTCAGAAAGCTTCTTTCTTCTTTTTATCCGAGGATATTTCCTTTTTAAACAGGAGCCTCAATGCACTCCCGTATATCTCATTGCAGATTCTGTGAAAACAGTGATAGCGAACTTCTCTATGAAAGCAATGGTGTAACTCTCTGAGACGAATTCACACACTGCAAAACAGTTTCTGAGAAGGCTTCTCTCCAGTTTTAATCTGAGGGTATTTCATTTCTCACCATAAAATTCTATGCTATCCAAGATATTACTCCTGAGATACCAAAAAAAGTGTGTAACCAAACTCCTCCATGAAAGAGTGGTGTAACTCTGTGTGATGAACTCACACATCAGAAAGCAGATTCTCAGAAGCCTTTCTAGGTTTTCTCTGAGAATATTTCCCTTTGTCACCATAAGCTTCAATGCATTGTGAAATACTCCTTTTTGGATTCCAAGAAAGCAGTGTTAGCAGACTGCTCAATGAAAAGAACACTATAACACTGTGAGACATATTCAAACATTGCAAAGCAGTTTCTCAGAAGGCTTCATTTTGGTTTTTATCTGAGGATATTTCCTTTGTCACCATAGGGTTCAATGCACTCCCAAACATCCTATTGCATTTTCCACGAAAACAGTGTTAGCAAACTGCTGTATGAAAACAATGGTTAACTCTGGGGGATGAACTGACACAAGACAAAGAAGTTTCTCAGAAAGCATCTTTCTAGTTTTTATCTGAGGATATTTCCTTTTTCACTATAAGCCTCAAAGTGCTAGCAAATATACCTTTGCAGATTGTACAAAAACAGTGTTAGCAAACTGCTCCATGAAAAGAAAGATATAACTCTGTGAGATGAATTCAGACATCAAAAAGAACTTTCTCAGAAAGCTTCTTTCCAGTTTTTACCTGAGGATATTTCCTTTTCACCATAGACTTCAATGCGATCCAAAATATCCCTTCTCAGATTCCTCAAAAACAGTGCTACCAAATTGATCCATAAAAAGAATCATGTTATTCCATGATATGAATTCACACGTCCAAAGAAGTTTCTCAGAAAGCTTCTTGTTGGTTTTTATCTGAGCATATTTCCTTTGTCCCCATAGGCTTCAACGTCCCAAATATCCTAACACAGATTTCACAAAAACACGGTTACCAGACTGCTCAGTGAAAAAGACGGTATAACTCTGTGAGATGAATTAACCCATCACAAAGCAATATCTCAGAAAGTTACTTCATATTTATTATCTGAGGATATTTCTTTTGTCACCATAAGCTTCATTGTGTTAAGAAATATTGCATTGCAGTTTCCAAGAAAACAGTTTCAGCAAACTGATCCATGAACAGAACACTCTAACTCTGTGAGATGTATTCACACATTACAAAGCGGTTTATCAGAAGGCTTCCTTTTGGTTTTTAACTGAGGATATTTCCTTCGTCACCATAGGCTTCACTGCGCTAAGAAATATCCCATTGCAGATTCCAAGAAAACAGTGTTAGCAAACTGATCAATGAAAAGAACAGTGTAACTCTGTGAGATGCATTCACACATCACAATGCAGTTTCTCAGAAAACTGCTTTCTAGTTTTTATCTGAAGGTATTTCCTTTTTCACCATAGGCCTCAATGCACTCCAAAATATCACTTCGAAGATTCCACATAAACAGTGTTAGCAAACTGCTTCATGAAGAGAAAGAGCAACACTGTGAGATGAATTCACATATCACAAAGAAGTTTCTCAGAAAGCTTCTTTCCAGATTTTATTGGAGTATATTCCCTTGTAACCATAGACTTCAATGCGATCCAAAACATCCCTTCTCAGATTCCCCAAAAACATTGCTAACAAAGTGATCAATGAAAGAATTAACTCTGTGAGATGAATTAACAGAACACAGAGCAGTTTCTCAGAAAGCTTCTTTAGTTTTTATCTGAGCATATTTTTTATAGCTTCAATGCTATCCAAATATCCTTCAGATTCCAAAAAAAAAGCAAATGTCATGAAAGATGTAACTCTGTGAGATGAATTCATAGAACACAGAGCAGTTTCTCAGAAAGCTTCTTTCCAGTTTGTCTGAGGATATTTCTTTTCACCAAGCTTCAATGCACTCCAAATATCCCTTGGATTCCAAAGAAAACAGTATTAGCAAATGAATAAAGAATGTAACTCTGTGAGATGAATTCACATCACAAAGCAGTTTCTCATGTTTCTTTGGTGAGGATATTTCTTTTGTCAAAATGTGATCCAAATGTCCTTCAGATTTCCCAAAAGCAGTGCTAGCAAAGTGATCCAAGAAAAGAATCGTGTAACTCTGTGAGATGAATTCACACATCCAATGCAGTTTCTCAGAAAGCTTCATTTCACTATTTATCTGAGTTTATTTCCTTTGTCACCATTAGCTTCAATGCGCTCGGAAATATCCCCTTGCAGATTCCAAGAAAACAGTGTTAGCAGACTGCTCAATGAAAAGAACACTGTAACTCTGTGAGATGTATTCACACATCACAAAGCAGTTTCTCAGAAAGCTCCTCTCTAGTTTTTATCTCAGGATATTTCTGCTTTCACTATAGGCCTCAAAGTGCTGCCAAATATCTCTTGGTTGATTCCATGAAAACAGTGTTAGCAAACTGCTGCATGAAAGGAAAGGGGTAACTCTGTGAGATGAATTCACACATCACAAAGACCTTTCTCAGAAAGCTTCTTTCCAGTTTTTATCTGAGGATATTTCCTATGTCAGTGTAGGATACCATGTGATCCAAAATATCCCTTCTCAGTTTCCACAAAAGCAGTGTTAACAAACTACTCCATGAAAGGACAGTGTAACTCTGGGAGATGAATTCACACATCAGAAAGCAGTTTCTCAGAAACCTTCTTTCTAGTTATTATCTGAGGATATTTCCTTTGTCACCATAAGCATCATTACACTAAGAAATATCCCATTGCAGATTCCAAGAAAACAATGTTAGCAACCTGATCAATGAAAAGAACAGTGTAACTCTGTGAGATGAATTCACACATCACAATGCAGTTTCTCAGAAACTTTCTTTCTAGTTTTTACCTTAGGATATTTCCTTTTTCACCATAGGCCTCAAATCGCTCCCAAATATCACTTTACAAATTCCACAAAAACAGTGTTAGCAAACTGCTTCATGAAGAGAAAGGTGAAACACTGTGAGATGAATTCACACATCACAAAGAAGTTTCTTAGAAGCTTCTTTCCCGTTTTATCTGAGTATATTTCTTTGTCACATAGGCTGCAATGCAATCCAAAATATCTCTTCTCAGATTCCCCAAAAACAGTGCTAACAAAGTGATCAATGAAAAGAATCATGTAATTCTGTGAGATGAATTCACATATTCAAAGCCATTTCTCAGAAAGCATCTTTTTGGTTTTTATCTGAGAATAATTCCTTTGTCCCCATAGGCTTCAATGCACTCTCACATATTCTCATGCAGATTCCAGGAAAACAGTGTTAGCAGACTGCTCAATGAAAAGAACGGTGAAACACTGTGAGATGAATTAACACATCACAAAGCAGTTTCTCAGAAAATTTCTTTCTAGTTTTTATATGAGGATATTTCCTTTGTCACCATAAGCTTCAATGAGCTCCAAAATATCCCATTGAAGACTCCAGGAAAACTGTTAGCAAACTGTTCAATGAAAAGTACAGTGTAAAACTGTAAGATGAATTAACACATCAAAAAGGAGATTCTCAGAATGCTTGTTCCTAGTTTTTAACTGAAGATATTTCCTTTTTCACCATAGGCCTCAATGTGCTCCCAAATATCCTATTGCATATTAAACGAAAACTGTGTTATCAAACTGCTCAATGAAAAGGACCATGTAACTCCATGACATGAATTCATATGTCACAAAGCAGTTTCTTAGAAAGTTTCTTTTTGTTTTTTTCTGAGGATATTTGGTTTGTCACCATAGGCCTCAATGTGTTCTCAAATATCCTATTGCAGACTTCATGAAAACAGTGTTATCAAACTGCTCAATGAAAAGAATGGTGGAACCTTGTGAGATGAATTCACATATCACAAAAAACTTTCTCAGAAAGTTTCTTTCTAGTTTTTATCTGAGGATATTTCGCTTGTCACCATATGCTTCAGTGAGGTTCATAATCTCCCTTCTCAGTCTCCCCAAAAACAGTGACACCTAACTGATCTACAAAAAGAATATTGTAACTCAGTGAGATGAATTCACACATCATAAAGCAGTTTCTCAGAAAGCTTCCTTCTCGTTTTTATCTGAGGATACTTGATTTTTCACCATAGGCCTCAATGCACTCCCAAACACACCTTTGCAGATTCCACGAAAACAGTGTTAGGAAACTGCTCCATGAAAACAAAGATGTAACACTGTGAGGTGAATTCACACATCTCAAAGAACATTCTCAGAAAGCGACTTTCTAGATTTTATCTGAGGGTATTTCCTTTGTCACCATAGGCTTCAAAGTGATCAAAAATGTCCCTTCTCAGATTCCCCAAAACGAGCTACCAAACTGATCCATGAAAACAATCATTTAACTCTCTGAGATGAATTAGCACATCATAAAGCAGTTTCTCAGAAACTTCTTTCTAGTTTTTATATGAGGGTATTTCCTTTGTCACCATAAACTTCAATGCCCTCCAAAGTATCCCTTTCCAGATCCCACGGATACATTGTTAGCAAACTGCTCAATAAATAGAACAGTGAAACTCTGTGAGATGAATTCACACATCACAAAGTAGTTTCATAGAAAGCTTCTTTCTAATTTTTATCTGAGAATATTTCCTTTTTTACTGTAGGTCTCAATGCACTCCCATATATCCCTTTGCAAATTGGACAAAAACACTGTTTTCAAACTGCTACATGAAAAGAATGGTGTACTCTGTGACATTAATTCACACATCACAAAGCAGTTTCTCTGAAAGCATCTTTTTGGTTTATGTATGAGGATATTTCCTTTGTCACCATAAGCTTCAGTGTGATAAGACGTATCAGAGTGCACATTCCAAAAAACAATGTAAGCATATTGCTCAATGCAAAGAACAGTGGAACTCTTTGAGGGGAATTCAGACATCACAAAGCAGTTTCTCAGAAATATTCCTTCTAGTTTTTATCTGAGGATAATTCCTTTCTCACCATAGGCCTCAATGCACTCAAAAATATCCCTTTGCAGACTGTATGAAAATAGTGTTAGCAAGTTGTTCCATGAAAATAGAGGTGTAACTCTGTGAGATGAATTCACATATCTCAAAGAACTTTCTCAGAATGCTTCTTTCTAGATATTATCTGAGGACATTTTCTTTGTCACCATAGGTTTCAATGAGATCCAAAATATCCCTTCTCAGATTACCTAAAAACAGTGCTACCAAACTGATCCATGAAAAGAATCGTGTAACTCTGTGAGATGAATTATCACATCACAAAGTGGTTTCTCAGAAAGCTTCTTTCTAGTTTTTATATGAAGATATTTCGTTTGTCACCATAAGCTTCAACGCACTCTGAAATGTCAGATTGCAGATTAGAAGAAAATAGTGTTAACAAATGGCTCAAAGAAAAAAACAGTGTAAATTTTTGAGATGAATTCACGCATCAAAAAGGAGTTTCTCAGAAAGCTTGTTTTTAGTTTTTAACCCAGGATATTTATTCTTCACCATAGATCTCAATGCGCTCCCAAATATACCTTTGCAGATTTCACAAAAACTGTGTTAGAAAACTGCTTCATGAATGGAAATGTCTAACTCTGTGAGATGAATTCACACATCACAAAGAGGTTTCCCTGTAATTTCTTTCTAGTTTTTATCTGAGGATATTTCCTTTGTCATCATAGGCTTCATTGCACTCCCAAATATCCTATTGCAGATTAAAGGAAAACAGTGGTATCTAACTGCTCAATGAAAAAATATCCCATTGTAGATTCCAAGAAAACAGATTTCACAAAGTGCTCCATGAAGTGAAAGGTATAACGCTGTGAGATGAATTCACACATCACAAAGTCCTTTCTCAGAAACCTACTCTCTAGTTTTTATCTGATATATTACCTTTTTCACCATAGGCTTCAATGTGATCCAAAACATCTCCTCTCAGATTTCTCAAAAAAAGTACTACCAAACTCCTCCATGAAAATGATCGTGTAACTCTGTGAGATAAATTCACAAATCAAAAAGCAGTTTCTCAGAAAGCTTCTTTCTATTTTTCATCTGAGAATATTTCCTTTGTCAACATAAGCTTCAATGTGCTCAGAAATATCCCATTACAGATTCCAAGAAAACTGTTAACAAACTGCTCCATGAAAAGAACAGTGTAACTCTGTGAGATGAATTCACACATCACAAAACAGTTTCTCAGAATGCTTCCTTCTAGTTTTTGTCTGAGTATATTTCCTTTCTTACCGTAGTCCTCAATGCATTCCCAAATATCCCTTTGCAGATTCCACGAAAACAGTGTTAGCAAACTGCTCCATGAAAAGAATGGTGTAAATATGTGAGATGAATTTACACATGACAAAGCAGTTTCTCAGAATGCTTCTTTTCAGTTTTTGTCTGAGGATATTTCCTCTATCACCATAGGCTTCAACGCGATCCAAATATCCCTTCTCAGATTCCCCAAAAACAGTGCTACGAAACTGCTCCATGAAAAGAATGGTGCAACTCTCTGAGATGAATTCACACATCACACAGTAGTTTCTCAGAAAGCTTCTTTCTAGATTTTATCTGAGGATATTTCTTTTTTCACTGTAGTCCTCAATGCGTTCCTAAATATCCCATTGCAGATTCCACAAAGACAGTGTTAGCAAACTTCTCCATGAAAATAAAGATGTAGCTCTGTGAGATGAATTCGCACATCACAAATAACTTTCTCAGAAAACTTCTTTCTAGTTTTTATCAGGATATTTCCTTTGTCAACATAGGCTTCAGTGCAACCCAAAATATCCCTTCTCAGGTTCCCCAAAAACAGTGCTACCAATCTGCTCCATGAAAAAAATCGTATTACTCCATTGGATAAATTCAGAAATCAAAAACCAGTTTCTCAGAAAGCTTCTTTCAAGTTTTTATCTGAATATATATCCTTTTGCACCATTAGCTTCAATGCACCCCAAAATATTCCATTGCAGATTCCAAAAAAAACAGTGTTAGCAAACTGCTCAATGAAAACAACAGTGTAACTCTGGGAGATGAAATTACACATCACAAAGCAGTTTCTCAGAAAACTTCTTTCCAGTTTTTATCTGAGAATAATTAATTGTCTCCATAGGCTTCAAAGCGATACCAAATATCCTTTAGATCTGTTCAAGAAAAATGTTTCACCTTGCCTAAAGATGTATTTATTTTAACTTTATTTATGAAAGACATTTTCACTGAAACTCTAGGCTGACAGTTGTTTTTTTTTTCATAATTGTTCTTATATCACATCATTGTTTTCTGAGCTCTATTACTCATTTGCTGCAGTGATCTGTCATTTTCATTGCATTTCTCCTTATACTGTTTTATTTTCTCCATCTAATGACTTTTAAATATTTTTTTTTCAATTTGAATATAATGTGCATAGGTGTGCTTTTCTCTGCACATATTCTGGTTGGAATGTGCTGAACTCTTTAAATATCTGGGTTGATGTCTTTCATCAATTAAAAATACTCTAAAACATCATT
>JABBCR010001095.1:0-17875 GCA_014849445.1 Cercopithecus mona
GAAAAGTGTTTCACCTTGCCTAAAGATGTATTTATTTTAACTTTATTTATGAAAGACATTTTCATGAAAATTCTAGGCTGTTGTTTTTTTTTCATAATTGTTCTTATGTCATTGTTTTCTGAGCTGTATTGCTCATTTGCTGCAGTGATCTGTCATTTTCATTGAATTTCTCCTTATGCTGTTTTATTTTCTCCATCTAATGACTTTTAAATGTTATTTTTTTTCAATTTGAATATAATGTGCATAGGTGTGCTTTTCTCTGCACATATTCTGGTTGGAATGTGCTGAACTCTTTAAATATCTGGGTTGATGTCATTCATCAATTAAAAATACTCTAAAACATCATTTCTCAAATATTTTTAACACCAATTCATTATCTTCTATATTTTATCTGGGACTCCAATAATATGTATATTAGACTATGTGATATTGTCTCATAAATTTCAGGTTACTCATCCTCATTTTCTTGTTTATATATTCTCTTTTTCATTTTTGTAATTCAAACTATATTTATATTTTCTACCTTTTTTCAACGTTATTTATTATTATCTCTGCTAATGAGTCAACAAACAATTTATATAACACTTACTTTTTTGGGTTTTTTTTTTTTTTTCTAAGACTGAGTCTCTCTCTGTCGCCCAGTCTCTCTCTGTTGCCCGGTGGCACAGTCTGGGCTCAGTGCAACTTCCTCTTCCTGGGTTCAAGTGATTCTCTTGCTTCAACATCCCGAGTAGCTGGGACTATAGGCGCATGCCACCACACCCGACTAATTTTTTGTATTTTTAGTAGAGATGGGGTTTCACTGTGTTAGCCAGGATGGTCTTGATCTTCTGACCTCATGAGGTAGCCGCCTCAGCCTCCCAAAGTGCTGGGATTACAGGTGTGAGACACTGCACCCAGCCCATACTTTTAGTTTTGATAATTTTCATTTTGCTTTTATTAATTTATTTTTAAATTTCACTTTTTTTCCCTGTATGTAATGAACATTGTCTTTATTGACAAGGTTTTTTAATGTATTTATCTTGTTATTTTAAGTCTATCTGTAGTAATTCTAGAATTTGTTATCTCTCATTCTTGTTCTATTGATGGTTTCCTTTCTTGATGATGTACCGTATGGTGCCCTGTTCCTATGTGCTTTGTAATCTTTCGCTTAATTGGATGCCAGACATTTTGGTCATATAGTCTTACAAATGAAAGTAGGTTACATTTGTCCACAGAAAATTGTAGGCTTTCTCTGCTGTCAAGTTGAATATTTTTGAGGTAATCAAGTCTGCATTGAAACAGCTTTGTTTATTATTATTTTGCTTTGTGGGGTTCAATTAATTGCATACTTGAGGCTTTTTTTGTCTTCAGGACCAGAAGCTTCTATTTTTCAAAAAGTCATATTTCAATTAGCTCTTTTGGCTTTTAGCCTTCAGCTAGCCTGAGGCATCTGCAACCCAGGAGAGATCTCTCCCAACTTTCTTGCACCTCATCCAGATGCAGATATCCAGTGTTTAATACTCACTATAAGACTAGGAAAGACTTTTTCACAGTCATTAGTGAGCCACAGACTCCGTCAGCTCTCCTGTGTGTATTGAGCACAGACTTATCCACTATTTCCCCAACTGTAGAAGGTGGCTGCCTTGGACACAGTTAAAGCCTGAAGTGCTTATAGTGTTCATCTCAGTTTCTCAACCTTGCCCTAACTTTTCTGTAGGCTTGATACATCTATACTACACAGGGGAGTATCTCCAGGTGTTTTGCTTTGCCTACAATCTGTCTGTGAACATATCCTGTCTTTAAATCTATGCCTGTAGAGAGTGCACATTCTTACGCTAGCCATAATTTTGCCTTTGAAAGAGTCATAAAAATAATTCACATTTTCTGTCTTCTTACCCAGGTCTTTTCTTTTTGCATCTATTGCTCTACAAGGATAAAAGCAACTATGAGCCTCTTTGTGGACAAGAAGTATTTATTAAATTGTGCTTTAGTTCACTGGGATTTTTGGGACATGAGTTCTTATATGCTTTTAAAAATTTGTTGGTTTTCTACTTATTATTGTTAAAGAAGATTCATAATTATCTTACACATGATAAGTAGAAGCAGCTTTTCTCTTTGCTTAAATTGCCATAAAATCCTTGGAATTATGTTGGAATGCACTAATTCGTTTGTGTGTACTTGATGTTTCAAATGTTTAATAGTAGGTATTATTTATATCTTATCCAAGATTTCTAACTTGTAAAATTTTTTAAATACTTAGAACTGACTCATAATAGCTGTATATATTTTTGTTTCATAATTTTTGACTATATATTTTTAAATAAAGATCTCAATTTTATTCCTGTATATATCTTCAATATTCTTAGTATCTTTTATGTTGTTAAGTAACATTTTTTTCTGTTGTGAATTTATATTTTAATTATAGATTATATTGGCTATATTTCTTAGACTTACCTTCTAATTTTATTTTATTTTTTTTTGTTATTTTGGACTTCTCTCTCTTTTGCATACTCTTGCTTTCTCTCTCTCTCTCTCTCTCTCTCTCAGCCTGCTTTTCCCTCTTTCCTCCCTATGGTTCTCTCTCTTAAATTTGACCTGTAAGTCTTGATGTAGGTTCTCATCGATGTATGGAACGGGTTTAGTCCATGTTTTGCTGCACGAGTCAAATTTTTGCCACCTGCCTATGGAACTAAAACCCCTTTAGACAATAGCATAAGTATGTTCTCTATTTTTTTATTGTTGCTGTCTTTTCATGTTATTTTGATTTATTGGTAGCCGTTATAATTTTTAGTTGTAGATGTGTATTCATTTTATAAGCCCAGTTTTGTAACTTTTGTTTTGCATAGTGTCCATTAATGTATTTGCAGCAAAAATGATTGTTGATGTGTAAATTCACTGTACTACCTCAGCTGTACAACCACCTCTCTATTTTTAACTATTTTTTTCAAAAAGCTCAACACAGATTTCCTAGCACAATTTGTTATCAATAGTGTTAAAAATACATATATGTGATAATCATAGAGTCCAAACTTAATGCTAAAATGTTGCAGAAAGGCCAAGACTCATGAAAAAGCAAAGTAAGTGAATGCTGATTACACAATATGTTTGCTCTTCACTCTGCCTTTCTCTTCACTGTTACAGTAAGCAAGAGAATGTGAAACAAAACAAAACAAAACAAAAACACTAGTTAACCTCTCTAACTTCTATTAGCCTTTTGCCTTCATGCTACTACCTAGTGTCTCCTGGACAATTTAGAAAACTCCTGCTTAATAAACTATTGTGAAATGGGCTTCATAATTTCCTGAGGCTTCCATTAGGTGGAGCAGCAATTTAGAAACTCTCATGGATAACATAAAACAGCTAAGTGGTGGTGCAAGACATTAAAACACAAAAGGCTTAAGCTGAAAAAAAGGGCTTTAAACTAAAGCTTGTAAAACACTGGTGGGTTTTTCAAATTTATATTCAAATAGTTAATGGCAAGAACTGTCTTCTCGCTTCCATCAAATTTTGTTTCAAATTTCCCTTAATGCACAGTCCTTCAGTAGCCTGAAATTCGAGCCAAAAGCCCTTCACTATTTGAGTACAATTTCCTAATCTTTGTAATTTAACTGTTTGAATAATTGTATATGTCCTTTAGACTCTAAAAAGAGATTGCAAGCCACAGGACATGCTTTTGTTTTAAACTAGCAGCTTAGTCTTTCTAGCTCTCTGAGACATGATGGGCACTGATATTGCAAGCTGACTTAATGAAGCCTTTGAATGGATGTCCAGAAGAAGCTAAGAAGTTGTTGTTACAGTATCTGCTTTTGCTGTTTGAATCCCATTTGCTGCTGTTTTGGCTGTTTAATGCTTCTGAGATCTGTGTAACGATGATCCTGACTTTCCTGAACCAGTAAAAGAAATTCATTTCTTATAATGAGAATATTTGTTTCTACCTAGGATTGCTGAAGTCCTGTTGCATGCTTTAAGACTTCTTGCCTTTGGTGCATTGAAGCTTGATATGTCAACATATTCTCTGTAAACACAGCAGTACAGAGGGCAAAGAAAACACTTATCCAGCACCACAGCTAGGACAAAAGGAATTATTTTGACAGTAAATGGACTTGCAGTTTAAATAAGTGCTTTAAAATTGGGATGGTATTAACTCCACAAAATTGTTTCTAAGCAAAGGTGACCAGATGTCCTAATTTGACAGATTAATTTGTTTGGTTAGTTAAATACCCTTGTAACTTGATTGTTTCTAAATGTTTGCCTACTCTTATTTTTATCAGTCTGCTAAGTGCCATGCATAGAAAAGGATATATTTGAAATTAACTATTTTTCATTACAATAGTCTAGCTTATGTGTTTATTTTTCACAAACTATTTATCTAATAATCATCATGAAATCAAATGGTTATTTGTAGTGGGATGGTTCTAAAAATATTAATGTGATATTTTATTTCTGATAGTATTTAATAAGCCAAGTCCTAAATTTAAAACCATGTATTTCTTTATAGACAAATCTTTCACTTTACTCACCAACTCTTTCTATTCTTGTAGAACTTTTTGTCACTATTTTATTAACTCAGATTGTGAGTAAAGACACATTAAAATGGATAGAGAAGTTGATGCTGTAATTGTTAAACTGATTAAAGTAATGGAATAAGGATTTTAATTTACTTATTTTGGTTAAACCAAAAATACTTGTCTCTATCATCAAAAAAATTTAAAAGTGCAATTTTTGGAGCATGTTAATGAAATATATAATTTTTTAAATAATATCAACTGTTGTTGATTAAATTAAATTAAAGCAATAAAAATATAGACTTCATCTCTTGACAGGGTAAAGTTTTCATATTAGTTGAATATTAACTGTTACCCTTTCAAATTAAGGTGTCTCTACAAAATGGAGCATTTAATAAGAACTGACAATTTAGATCCATATTTATTGTTCTGTGACCATATTAGTTGAGAAACAGAGGTGTACACATATTAAAAATGTATACTATATGATTCCCAATTTAAGAAAAAGACAAACTATGAAATTCATAGATAAACCACGTTTTATTCATATTACTTAGCATACTTCAGATGAAGTTTCAAAATTCTACATTGTTTGTGTCTTGTTAATAAACCATATTATCTTGAATAATAATGAAATAAATTGAAATAATTCTATTAGTAAGATAAGTGTGTATTTAAGTCAATGGCAAGCACAATAAAGAAAACAATAAAAAATCACAATTTTTATTCAGTTAGAGGTTGTAGTATTTGTCCCCAAAGGAAAATTAATCTATTCATAGTTGTCTTAATATTAAGGATAGTATTCTCAAACATTTTTAGGTGTACAAACTATGACTTTTTGTTTATCTAATTTAAAATTATCAAATTAACAGCAAATATAAGCTCTCCTTCAATAATACAATCCAAAAAACAAAGACTTATTTCTGAAATATACTATTAGAAATAAGGCCTATTGGCAGGGCACGGTGGCTTATGCCTTAATCCCAGCACTTGGGGAGGCCGTGGCGGATGGATCACGAAGTCAGGCGATTGATGATGAAACCCTGTCTCCACTAAAAATACAAAAAAATTAGCTTGGCATGGTGGCGGGTGCCTGTAGTCCCAAATACTGGGGAGGCTGAGGCAGGAGAATCGCTTGAACTTAGTAGGTGAAGGTGGCAGTGAGCCGAGATCGTGCCACTGCACTCCAGCCTGGGTGACAGAGACTCCCCGTCTCAAAAAAAAAAAAAAAAAAAAGTCATATTTATAAAAAAAAAAAAAAAAGCAATGAGTGAAAAATTAACTATACAACTAATATATTACTCTCTGAACTATGTCACAAAATATTTCTCTACAAAATACGATTATTCATATAATCCATTTATTTCTATATACCATGTTTGTGTCACTATAGGTTGGTATGTATCAAATTGTGTCTAAACCAAAAGAAACAAATCTGGAAACTGAAGTACCAATCCGTGAAAAGATTTCTTTTGGTATTGGGAGTGCCAGGTATTTTTGTCATTGCATTTTACTTTAATATCTCGTTTTTTCTATTGTGCACGTGCTCCTATAGAAATTTAAAGGGGTTATTTCTAATTTGGGAGAAAAATAGAGCAAACAGCTTTTAATCTTTTAAATAATCTGCTCATTGAAATGTCTTATTTAATCCAGATAGATCTGTGCAAAATGAACTTAAAACTAATTTTTAAAGCAGGTGGAAAGCATTATTTAACAAAAGAGGTATCTGTCGTAAATTTAGGTTTATTTGTGCACATTTTCTAAATTTTAAAACAAATCAAATCTTTACAAATTAAATCATGTTTTGTTGTTAATTTATGTTACCATTTTAGAGTTGCTTTCCCTTGACTTATTGGTATAAAGTTGGCGATAGATATTAACATATTGACTGTTTCTGTTGGAGCTGTCTTTGTTTCATGAACTACTTCATTGTAATAGCATGCGGCCATCTTCAAGCGGTGAGAATTTCACTTAGTGGCTTAAACAGAAGTGTTGTCTCAAGATAACACAATATCTGGAGGCATGTGGCTGCTACTGTTTGGTGAGCAATTCAGAGTAAAAGGGACAACATTGCTTGAGATTTCTGTGGCCGTTTCTATAAGATCTATCCTGTAACTTCAGTCATAGTAACCATATTCAACAAAGAAGAGAGAAAAAGATGGCAGAAAAATCACTCACTTGTAACAGGAGAGTAAAAGTTTTCGTTGAGGCCGGGCGCGGTGGCTCACGCCTGTAATCCCAGCACTTTGGGAGGCCAAGGCGGGCGGATCACGAGATCAGGAGATCGAGACCATCCTGGCTAACACGGTGAAACCCCGTCTCTACTAAAAATACCAAAAAATTAACCGGGCGCGGTAGCGGGCTCCTGTAGTCCCAGCTACTCAGGAGGCTGAGGCGGGAGAATGGCGTGAACCTGGGAGGCCGAGCTTGCA
This sequence comes from Cercopithecus mona, assembly GCA_014849445.1. NCBI lineage: Eukaryota > Metazoa > Chordata > Mammalia > Primates > Cercopithecidae > Cercopithecus > Cercopithecus mona. Next base: position 6,920 of record JABBCR010001095.1, read on the forward strand.
GTGAGCCGAAATCGCAGCACCGCACTCCAGCCTGGGCCACAGAGCCAGACTCCGTCTCACAAAAAAAAAAAAAAGAAAAAAAAAGTTTTCGTTGAAGATTCCCAGCAGAGTTATTCTCTAGTTTCTCTAAAACAAATTATTTCAGTGGTCATTTCTAGCAACACTGGAGAGTAGACTTCTCCAATTTCTGGAGTGAAGTTGACAAGGGAGCAGTTGTTTGGGAATGGGTGTTGGGTTAACTATTTTTCTGTCTCTGAAATTTTGCTTGACTCTGGCTTTTGTTCGTCACTTCTCATGTGATATAACATTCACGTTCATACACACTCATCTACCTAAATGTTACCTTTTCCCAAAACTATATCTATACTTCATCTCTAAGTTCCATATTCATACTCACATGCAGTACCAACCTGCTTCTTCCTCCTGGTATATGTTAAATATATTAGACAAGTCAATGTGTGCTGTTTTGAAAACCTGCCAACAATCAAGCATCCCCTGACTCCCAACAGACACATAACACAGCAATAACAACAACCCACCCAGGCACTAAATCCAACCCACGTGAATTTTTAAGGGACATCAATGCTAGAAATTCAGGCCGTGGCATTAGCTTTCCCTCACCCCTTTTCTCTATCATGATCTACTTAGAAAATCTCTAGAGCTATTAGAAGCTGCTCGAATGCAAACAACTTGGAGGCAGTAAATCTTGTTTCTCTCTGAATCTTTGCAGCCTAGAACTTTACATAGCCTGCAATAGACACTACAGAATGTTTGCTTAACATCAAGAGATTTATGATTGGTGTTACATGAGACCGCTGAATAAATTGGTATACATTCAGTGGTCTCATTTTGCATGATAGACAAGATCTATATATTATAACAGACCTGATAATTTCCACAGCTTTATAAGGCATTATTTGCTTTCTTAGAAAACAAACGACATTGAAAATTTTTGACTTAAATTTGTCTTATTGAAAAAAATTAGAAGATACGTTTCTTTTGAGTTTCCTGTGAGGAATTACTTTTGAAACTGTGACGACTTGCAGCATAATATTGCCACCAAATTAATTTTTAAAATCTACTACTTAAACTATTTTATTGTATCAATGGTTTTAACAATGACAAATAATTTACGCCCTACTCAATGTTCTACTAAGAATTAGAAGTTTACTCTGCACTTCATCGAAGCAGTCATCAAAATGTACTCGAAATGATCTGTGATCTTCCCCACTGCTGTGCCTGAAAGTATGTGTGTTGTGGGTGGAGCAATATTTTAAGGGTTTAAATGAATGTTGGCAATATCTTAAGATTGATAACTCTTATTTTGTATATTGAATAAAGACTAAGATTGATGTGTCTCTTGGCATAATATTGCAGAAAAAAAATTTGCCTTGGAACTTAAACTTTCAATATTAAGTTAGTTCAAAGAAACAAGTCGTCTCTGACTTTGAAAGAAATACAAAATGTAAGACTTGCATTTGCCAAATGAAAACCACTTTCTTATTTGTGTGTGGTCATTGACTCTGTGGTCATACAGTCCAAATTTCAGGTAGATATTTGAGATGTCACATAATTGTTTTCATTTATGAGGTCTGTAAACAGGATCCAAATTGTTGTGGTTCAACATGTTATGTAGGTATGAAATTAGATATATTTTAGGTGATTTTCATTTCCTGAATGAAAGACATCAATCCCATTTAGATTGTTGATCTTGATGTTTTACTTGTGTTTTGGACTGAATAATTTCTCTCAAAAATTCATCTGTGGATGCCCTAATGCTCAATGTGAAAATACTTGGAGACAGGGTCCTTAAGGAGGTAATTAATGTTAAATTAGTTGAAAAAGGTGGCCCAGCACTTTGGGAGGCCAAAGCAGGTGGATCACCTCAGTTCAGGAGTTCAAGGCGAGCCTGGCCAACATGGTGAAACTCTGTCTCTACTAAAAATACAAAAACTAGCCAGATGTGGTGGTACACACCTGTAATCCCAGCTACTCAGGAGGCTGAAGTTGGAGGATGGCTTGAACCCGGAAGTCGGAGGTTTCAGGGAGCCGAGATTGAGCCACTGCACTCCAGCTTGGGTTATAGAGTGAGATTCTGTCTAAAAAAAAAAAGAAGAAGAAAAAAAAATAGGGGCCCTAATCCAATATGACTGATGTCCTTTTAAAATGAGGGAGAGACACCAGAGCTCACTCTCTCTGCTGGAGCACAGAGGAAAGGCCATATAAACACACAGGGAGAAGGACAACATCTGCCAGCAACCAGTCCTGCTGGCACCTTGATCTTGGAATTCCAGCCTCAGGACTCGGAGAAAATAGATTTCTGTGGTTTATTCCACCAAGTTTACGTGATTTTGTTATGGCAAACTGAGCAGACTAATACAACTTGTGAATCAATTTTCCATTAACTTTACCTGATAAAAGGTATGTTGTGCTTTTCCATGAAACAGTAGAAGACCTAAGAATTGAGTGCACACCATTATGATGTAAAGAAATTAGTATTGAAAATGCAATTTATGTGACAGGTTTTTCTTGTTTTGGTGTTTTCCTTTTCCTTCTTTTTTTTTTGGAAACTGAGTTTCACTCTTGTTTCCCAGGCTGGAGTGCAATGGCGCAATCTTGGCTCACAACAACTTCCGCCTCCCGGGTTCAAGCCATTCTCCTGCTTTGACCTTCAGAGTAGCTGGGACTACAGGCATGCCCGCCACCACGCCCGGCTAATTTTGTATTTTTAGTAGAGACGGGGTTTCTCCATGTTGGTCAGGCTGGTCTTAAACTCCCAACCTCAGGTGATCCGCCCACCTCGGCCTCCCAAAGCGCTGGGATTACAGGCGTGAGCCACCGCGCCTGGACTTATGTGGCAGTTTTAATGGATTGCCAGATTATGGGGTAAAATTTACTAGATCTGAATATTTTAATTCATGATTATAGTTAGAATCTGCATCAGGAGACAGTAATATAAATTTAATTCCTAGAATCAAATTTTATTTTTAATTTGTTTACTGCAAGTTCATTTTCACACAAAGAATACAGAAAGACTAAATATATCAGTCATTTTTTTCATAGTTGAGGGGCTTTTCTTTTGTGAAATACAGATTGATAATGTTTGTTATGTAAATTAATTTTAAGGTAAATTTTAATATACTTGATTATTAAATTGCTATTTTGTATATCATAAAACTACAGTAATATCTATATAAAATGAATTTAAGAAAAAATAATTTTGATATCCTTATTGACTTCTCCCCACGTTTATAGAATAATATATTTTAATTATATTGATTAACAAAAACAAAGACACGTAAGCAGAACAACTTAAAAATCTCCAGCAAATCTACACAGTAGGACAATAAAGGACTCAAAAAGATTCCTCTGAGAAAAGAATATTAAGAATTTGCAACATTTTCATCTATGTGGGAAACTACTTTAGGTGCCTTTTTATGGTTATTACTATTGCTTGAAAATAAAAAGACTTAAAGAAATATGACAATTATAGTAGGTGCTGGAATTTTAAAAATTTTCTGGCACTGATTCCAGGCTCTACTTTGTTTATGGCTTTGGGAAATTTATTTAACCTCTCTGAGCTTCAGTTTCTTCCACTGAAAAAAAAAGAAAATAATTATAGCACTCATTTTCTAAGGTTGGTTTAAAAATTGCATGAGATAATTTATATAATATGTTTGCATAGTGGATGGCACTTAATAAACACTGAGTGAACATTGGCTATCTAATAATGTAAGAAGATATTTATAATCCATTTTTCTTTGATATTCAAGATGAACTTTAACATGTTTATATCAGGCAAATATAATTATACCAATAATTTGATGTAATATACATTTTAAAGATAAGTCTAGCTCACTCACCCACTTATAATCATCTGAGAATTTGAACTTTTGGCCCTAACAAAAAGTATTTTACCTATAAAAATAAGAATTTGTGACACCTTTTTGATACGTGTGGAGGAAAGAGTTTGCTTATTTTCTACCAATATGATAAATGCTTCCAAGATGCAGTTTCTATATAATACAGAATCATTGAAGTAATCAGTCAGTTATCAGGTTATCTTGATACCAATTTGTTTTCTCTCTCTCTCATGCTCCCTCTCTCTTTCTTTCTCTCTCTCTCTCTCAGCTCAAATAGCATCCTCCAGGATAAACAGGTGAAGAATCACAGAGCAATTTAAAGATTATTACAAGATACATAAAACCATATATTATGAAAGGAAACACTCAAGTGAAAATACCATTTATACTCTAATAATATAGTCTAACTTTGTATCTTGATATACACAAACACTTTCTCATTTGACAGAATAATATACCTTTGTTCAGTTGTGGGTGTTTTGGAATTAACAATAAAGAATGAGGTGGTTTAGGGAATACTATGCAAGGAAACTTCTAACTTAAAAAAAAAAAAATTACATGAGGGATTTATTCAAGACCAAAAGAAAAAAAAAAAAAAAAGGCAAGCATAGTGGTGAGGAAAAGAGATTATCATTAATTACTTTTGAAGGTTGTCTGCTGCCTGCAGATTTGTTAGCTCCGTCATGGAATACGTCACAAGGGAGTTACTTTTGAAGGAGTAACAGAAGTGTCTGAAAAATCTCAATATGATGCATGAGTGTAATCTCCTCTTTGCAGATGTTAATTCCCTGCTTGCGGCAACTAAGAAGCAAGTGCCAACGTATTAGGGAATGCTCCTTCCTGCTGGACAGCACACAGACGAGTTGGAAAGGAATCCTATAACAAGCTAGTCACCATGCATATGGAATGAAGCTTAGTTCAACAGTCTTTCCAAGTGCGTGAGTATTTTTAAATGATATTTAGCCCCCTTTACATTGAAAGATGAAATGCAGCAACTGAAACTCAGTGTGTACTCTTATCTTGGTGGGGAGGTAATTGAGATGTTGTGTCCCCATAAGATGACGAACTCTCAACAAATTCAAAATATAGGATGTTATCACACTTGCCCTTTTTCACAGAACACTTTCTTAATGAAAAAAAATCATGACAGTAAAAGAAAGACTAAAGAAACATTTTTCAATATTCAAGGTCGCATAGGATAACTTTGAAAGTCTAAGTTCATAAAAACAAAGAAAATAAATCTAAAGAAAAGTAAAAACGAGGATCAGGAAAAGATCATAAAAAGATTGACCATCTAAACAACAAACATTGGTTTTCTAAAAGAGAAACACATGTTTATTTGGGACTAGAGCATTGCAATGAGAATACTCCTGCCATATTATACCATGTGGATATTTAGAGATGTAAAGAAAAACCATGGTTTCTAAAGGAAAAAGAATGAGGAGAATTGCATAATTGTTTTGAAAGCATTATCGCTGGCTACAAAGATCACAAGGGTGATGCCAGTCTGAATTTGGACAGGCAATTGCTGGGCAAATATCTTTGCAGGAGTATGTTTTGTGTAAGTTTGCGATGATCTTTGCACAAGGGTGTGGTTTTTCAGAGGCTACTGTGATAATTTTTATTATTAAGCATACAAGCATGAGAACATTCTCTTCGTGGCTTTTCCTGGCTCTATTTGTGGGGGATTTTTTTTTCACATTAGTGATTCCATTTTGATTCTGACAATTTTCACAAAATTATAAAGTTTATATTTTTCCCATGGAAAAAATTAAATATATAACTTAAAATGTAGAGCAAAAAGTGGAGGATTTTTTAAAAACAGAAATAAGTTTTCAGGATTAATATAAACTTCTAACTGGTCACACATGATAATTCAACAGATGGCCTTAACTATCTAATAAAACAGTCATTCTATATGAACAAATGCAGAAGAAAATATGTTTTCTAAGTGTTTTATTCAGTTCTAATTGTCCTAATAATAACTTAAACACATTGTCCAAGTACTGAGAACTTTTATTAACATCCCTTAGGATTATAAATATAAGAAGCAGAGAGCTTGCCGGGCGCGGTGGCTCACGCCTGTAATCCCAGCACTTTGGGAGGCCGAGGCGGGCGAATCACAAGGTCAGGAGATCGAGACCATAGTGAAACCCCGTCTCTACTAAAAATACAAAACATTAGCTGGCGTGGTGGTGGGCGCCTGGAGTCCCAGCTACTCAGGAGGCTGAGGCAGGAGAATGGGGTGAACCTGGGAGGCGGAGCTTGCAGTGAGCCGAGATCGCGCCACTGCACTCCAGCCTGGGCGACAGAGCAAGACTCTGTCTCAAAAAAAAAAAAAAAAAAAAAAGTCTTCTATATTGTCACACTGGCTTTCTAGCATGTCTTCATAGATATCCACAAGAAAAGGCAGGTAGGGGAAACTAAGACTTGATTGTAAATCGAGTAATTGATTTAACAGGTTAACATATTTGGAAAGACCACGATCCTGCAAAATCCTAAAATAAACAAAACAAAACAAAAAAACAAAACAAAAGAAAAACTTTTGTGTGAAGGAAGAACAGAAGTAGTAGAAAGATCAAGAGAAAATAAATCCTGAGACACAAACAAGAAATGGAGACTTGTTTTGAATGAATGAGGCTGAAACTAAATAAAACTTTCAAATTATGTGAGTCTTAATTAAGAGCTGGCCAGGTGCAGTGGTTCACACTTGTAATTGCAACACTTTGGGAGGCTGAGGCAGGAGGAACAGTTGAACTCATGAGTTCAAGACCGGCCTGGGTAATATAGCAAGATCTCATCTCTACTAAAAAATAATAATAATAAAAACTCAGCTACACATAGTGATGTGCCTCTATCCCAGCTACTTGGGAGACTGAGGTGAGAGAATCACTAGAGCCCAGGAGATCGAGACCGCAGTGAGCTATGATTGTGCCACTGCACTACTTCAGCCTGGGCAACGGAGAGAAATCTCACCTCAAAAAAAAAAAACAAAAAAAACAAAAAAAAGGATGATTAAGAGATAAGTAGAATTAGTTTTAAAATGAAGTTTAAAAGTGTTCCTTTATAACTCAATCTGTACAATATGCAAAATAAGTCATCTTAAAAAATAAAGGACAAAACCATGAGAGATGTTCTCTCTTTCTTTCTTTCCTTCTTCATTTTTTTTTTTTTTTGAGACAGAGCTTTGTTATTTCACCCAGGCTTGAGTGCAACGGTGTGACCTTGGCTCACTCTAACCTCTGCCTCCTGGATTCAAGCAATTCTTGTGCCTCACCCTCCCAAGTAGCTGGGATTACAGGTGTGCACCACCATGCCTGGCTAAATTTTTTTTTTAGTGGAGACAGCTTTTCATTATATTTTTATTTAATCTATAAATAAAAACCCCAACACTTTGGGAGGCCAAGGCTGGTGGATCACCAGGTCAGGAGTTCGAGATGAGCCTGGCCAACATGGTGAAACCCCGTCTCCACTAAAAATACAAAGAGTAGCTTGGTAGGTGACCCGTGCCTGTAGTCCCGGCTACTTGGGAGACTGAGGTGTGAAAATTGCTTGAACTCTGGAGACAGAGGTGGCAATGGAGCCAAGATCATGACACTGCACTCCAGCCAGGGAATCTCAAAAAAAAAAAAAAAAAAAAAAACTAATCGATAGCTGAGATCAAGCATTTTCAAAGGGAAGAAATTGCATTTGCATTTTATCAAAAGATTGATATGATAATTCCTTAACCCAAATAAATGAAACTCCGCTACTAGAATCTTCCTCTATCCCTGAAAACATTTAGGTTACACATTTGCTTCTAGGCAACAAATGGTTATTTTACCCTATACACAGTCGGGTTCCTCATCATGGAATTAAACTATTTCTAAGACTTACAAAGCTAGAGGGTCACAGTGCAGAAATTTCCCAAAGCTTCAATGTTTCTCACGCTAGCCCACTTAGAGGTTAGGTTTTCATTCTTTCAATGTGGACATCGTTCACCAATAAACTCTTGTCCTTCCTGAGACCCTAACAATATAAGCATGAGAAAATTCACTCTTATTCTTTTTAAAACATGAAAAATCTTTCCTTTGAAAGTTGACTAAACTGGGCCTGGATCTATTTTGCTCTTTTTCTAGTCTACTAATTCACTCTTACCAGAATCACTGTTGACTACAAAGAGCAGAACCAGTCCCTTCTCCATGTTGGCTAACAAACTCTAACCAACAGACGGGGAGTCTGTGCTGAGGTCCAGAGGAACAGCCACCAGGCACTCATCTGTGCCAGCAGACATCTGGGCTGGCAGAGGCTGGGCATCTGGACTAGAAGGTGCCTTAGGGGTCAGGGCCAGAGAGGGGGAAGAGAGTCCAGTGCAGCGACCTCCTCCTAAAATTGTCACAAGCCACTCTGCTCACTAAAAAGCAGGATGCTTTAGGAAATATGATTTATCCTGCATTTTCTTCCTCTTCAGCCATGTGGGATGATGGGAGGCAAAAATCCACAAGAACCTTTGTTATCCCTTCCCTAAAGTCAGAGACCACATCTTAGTCTACACGAGTCTCTGAAGCTAGCACTGGATGGAAATGAGAGACACAGAAATGTTCATATCATCATAGAATGATGCTTGAGGGTCACAGCCTCAATGTGTTATTTCTTTTTATTTTTTATTATTTTTGAGATGGAGTCTCATTCTGTTGCCCTGGCTGGAGTGCAGTGGTGTGATCTCGGCTCACTGCAACCTCTACCTCCCTGGTTCAAGCAATTTCCCTGCTTCAGCCTCTCAAGTAGCTGGGATTACAGGTGTATGCCACCATGACTGGCTAATATTTTTGCATTTTTAGTAGAGACGAAGTTTTACCATGTCGGCCAGACTGGTCTCGAACTTCTGATCTCAGGCAATCGATGTGCTTCGGCCCCCCAAAGTGCTGGGATTACAGGCATGAGTCACCGCGTCTGACCGAAATGTTTTATTTCTATACTCTCCCTTCCCAGCAGTGTCCTCCCTCAACATCTTATCTCAACGAGAGCCTCAGAAAGAATATCATGATGATGAGAGCGAGACAACTAAGCAGTGCAATGCTCACAGCTAGAAAAAGAAAAGAAAACACATTAGCTCCCAAAAATGTCATCACGAACATCAAAGACATCATGTCATTACATTTAATCTATAACTAAACACAAACGAGGGGAAGCCTATATTCTCACGCTGAATTTCCTGTAAATAATTCAGAATATATCCTGAAGGGAGTGATAATTGTCATTATGAAAAATATCAAACATAAACAAAAGCACTAAGAATAGTACCATCAACTTATATATAACTCATCTCCCAGATCCTAGAATTATCAAGATATTGTCCCTCTTGCTTCATCTACAACTACCCACCCACCCCGACCCCTGCATTTTCTGGCTAAACTATTCCTTTAATAATCCAAGACATCATGTTATTTCATCCCTACATACTTCAGGATGTGTCTCTAAAGCCCTTATAAAGACAGCCCGACATTGTGCGCCTCCCGACCCAAGGCACTGAGAAGGACCCAGCATCACTTCTGTCTTATTCTACTAAAAATGCAAAACTTCTACCTATTCATGAGAAAACACTAAATATCAAGCAAATCCAAATCAGGGACAGTCGACTAAATAACCAGATTATTACCCATCAAACCACCAAGGTCATGAAAGGCAAAGAAAGACTGAGGAATTGTCCCAGACTGGAGGAGACGAAGGAGATCGGACAGCTAAATGCAGTGTGGGATCCTACGACAAATCCAGCACCAGAGAAGGATATTAAAAGGGACATTTAGAGAAATTTACATAATTGTGTAGACCAGTACTGTCTCAACGTTAAGTTCAGTATTAAGAACAGTGTTAAGTTCCTGGTTTCAGTAATTGTATGTGGGATAATTATACTACGATTTTACAGTTTAGGGTTTAGGGAAAGCTAGGTGAAGGGTATTTGGAAACTCTTTCTGCAGTACCTCCACAAATCTAAAATGATTTCAAAACTTTGAAATGGACCTTTCGTTATGTAACCAGAATGTCATATGGAATTACAATAACCCCGGCTAGAACTGAAAGTGCACCTGCTGCAGTTCACCCATGACTGCTGGATGTGTTCAGCTGGTAAAAGTTCCTCTTCACCTCATGGTTTCATGCACTCATATGGTATATGCTTGAATCAGTTTCTTTATTAGGGGTTGCAACATATCCTGCCCTTTTGCTGTATTTATTAGCTGGAATTCTTCTCTACAGAATTTTCCCTCAACAGAGACTATTTAGTTACCCTGAATTACAGTTAAAATGGGAAAAATAAATGCTTAAAACTCTTGTTTAGATTTTTTTTTTTTTGTATTTTTAGTAGAGACGAAGTTTTACCATGTCGGCCAGACTGGTCTCGAACTTCTGATCTCAGGCAATCGATGTGTTTCAGCCCCCAAAGTGCTGGGATTACAGGTGCATGCCACCATGACTGGCTAATATTTTTGCATTTTTAGTAGAGACGAAGTTTTACCATGTCGGCCAGACTGGTCTCGAACTTCTGATCTCAGGCAATCGATGTGCTTCGGCCCCCCAAAGTGCTGGGATTACAGGTGCATGCCACCATGACTGGCTAATATTTTGGCATTTTTAGTAGAGACGAAGTTTTACCATGTCGGCCAGACTGGTCTCGAACTTCTGATCTCAGGCAATCGATGTGCTTCGGCCCCCCAAAGTGCTGGGATTACAGGTGCATGCCACCATGACTGGCTAATATTTTTGCATTTTTAGTAGAGACGAAGTTTTACCATGTCGGCCAGACTGGTCTCGAACTTCTGATCTCAGGCAATCGATGTGTTTCAGCCCCCAAAGTGCTGGGATTACAGGTGCATGCCACCATGACTGGCTAATATTTTTGCATTTTTAGTAGAGACGAAGTTTTACCATGTTGGCCAGACTGGTCTCGAACTTCTGATCTCAGGCAATCGATGTGCTTCGGCCCCCCAAAGTGCTGGGATTACAGGCATGAGTCACCGCGTCTGACCGAAATGTTTTATTTCTATACTCTCTCTTCCCAGCAGTGTCCTCCCTCAACATCTTATCTCAACAAGAGCCTCAGAAAGAATATCATGAT
>JABBCR010000423.1:0-35899 GCA_014849445.1 Cercopithecus mona
GAATTGTCCTCAGATGAAAATTGTAAAGAAGCGTTCTGAGAAAATGCTTTGTGATATGTGAATTCAACTCACAGAGTTACACTTTTCTTTCCATCGATCAGTTTGCTAACTCTTTTGTCTTGAAATCTGCAAAGGGATATTTCTTTTTATTTATTTATTTATTTATTTATTTTTATTACTATTATTATACTTTAAGTTTTAGGATACATGTGCCTAACGTGCAGGTTTGTTATATATGTATCCTTGTGTCATGTTGTTGTGCTGCACCCATCAACTCGTCAGCACCCATCAACTCGTCATTTACACAGGTATAATCCCCAGTGCAATCTCTCCCCACTCCCCCCTCCCCATGATAGCCCCCAGTGTGTGATGTTCCCATTCCCGAGTCCCAGTTATTTCATCGTTCAGTTCCCACCTATGAGTGAGAACATGTGGTGTTTGGTTTTCTGTTCTTGTGATAGTTTGCTGAGAATGATGGTTTCCAGCTGCATCCATGTCCCTACAAGGGACACAAACTCATCCTTTTTTATGGCTGCATAGTATATCATGGTGTATATGTGCCACATTTTCTTAATCCAGTCTGTCACTGATGGACATTTGGGTTGATTCCAAGTCTTTGCTATTGTGAATAATGCTGCAATAATCATACGTGTGCGTGTGTCTTTATAGCAGCATGATTTATAATCCTTTGGGTATATCCCCAACAATGGGATGACTGGGTCGTATGGTACTTCTAGTTCTAGATCCTTGAGGAATCGCCATACTGATTTCCATAATGGTTGAACTAGTTTACAATCCCACCAACAGTGTAAAAGTATTCCTATTTCTCCACATCCTCTCCAGCACCTGTTGTTTCCTGACATTTTAATGATTGCCATTCTAACTGGTGTGACATGGTATCTCATTGTGGTTTTGATTTGCATTTCTCTGATGGCCAGTGATGATGAGCATTTTTTCATGTGTCTTCACAGGGCTACAGTAATGAAACCACATGGTACTGGTACCAAAACAGAGATATAGACCAATAGAACAGAATAGAGTCCTCAGAAGTAATACCACACATCTACAGTCGTCTGATCTTTGAAAGAAGCTTTCTGAGAAACTGCTTCGTGATGTGTGAATTCAACTCACTGAGTTACACCTGTATTTCGTGGAGCCATTTGCCAGCCCTGTTTTTGTGGAATCTGAGAACTGATATTTCAGATCGCTTTGAAGATGATACGGAAAAAGGAAATATCCTCAGATAAAAATGAGAAGGAAGTTTTCTGAGAAATTTCTTTCTGTTCTGTGAATTCATCTCACAGAGTTCCACCTTTCTGTTCATGAAGCTGTTTGCTAATACTGTTCTCGTGGAATCTGCAAAGTGATATTTGGGAGTGCATTGAGGGCTATGGAGGAAAATGAAATATAATAAGATAAAAACGAGGAAGACACTGTCTGAGAAACTTGTTTGTCATCTGTGAATTCAACTCACAGAGTTCCACCTTTCTGTTCATGGAGTCATTTGCTACGACTGTTCTCCTGGAAACTGCAAAGTGATATTTGGGAGCGCATTGAGGGCTATGGTGAAAAAGGAAATATCCTCAGATAAAAACTGGAAAGAAGTGTTCTGAGAAACTGCTTCATGACATGTGAATGCAACTCACAGAGTTACACTTTTCTTTTCATTGATCAGTTTGCTAACTCTTTTTTCTTGAAATCGGCAAAGGGATATTTCTTTTTATTTATTTATTTATTTATTTATTTTTATTACTATTATTATACTTTAAGTTTTAGGATACATGTGCCTAACGTGCAGGTTTGTTATATATGTATCCTTGTGTCATGTTGTTGTGCTGCACCCATCAACTCGTCAGCACCCATCAACTTTTTCTGTTCTTGTGATAGTTTGCTAAGAATGATGGTTTCCAGCTGCATCCATGTCCCTACAAAGGACACAAACTCATCCTTTTTTATGGCTGCATAGTATATCATGGTGTATATGTGCCACATTTTCTTAATCCAATCTGTCACTGATGGACATTTGGGTTGATTCCAAGTCTTTGCTATTGTGAATAGTGCTGCAATAATCATACGTGTGCGTGTGTCTTTATAGCAGCATAATTTATAATCCTTTGGGTATATCCCCAACAATGGGATGACTGGGTCGTATGGTACTTCTAGTTCTGCCATTCTAACTGGTGTGACATGGTATCTCATTGTGGTTTTGATTTGCATTTCTCTGATGGCCAGTGATGATGAGCATTTTTTCATGTGTCTTCACAGGGCTACAGTAATGAAACCACATGGTACTGGTACCAAAACAGAGATATAGACCAATAGAACAGAATAGAGTCCTCAGAAGTAATACCACACATCTACAGTCGTCTGATCTTTGAAAGAAAGCTTTCTGAGAAACTGCTTCGTGACGTGCGGAATCTGAGAACTGATATTTCAGATCGCTTTGAAGATGATACAGAAAAAGGAAATATCCTCAGGTAAACACTTGAAAGTAGTTTTCTGAGAGATTTTTTTTCGGTTCTGTGAATTCATCTCACAGAGTTCCACCTTTCTGTTCATGAAGCCGTTTGCTAATACTGTTCTCATGGAATCTGCAAAGTGATATTTGGGAGTGCATTGAGGGCTATGGAGGAAAATGAAATATAATAAGATAAAAACGAGGAAGACACTGTCTGAGAAACTTGTTTGTCATCTGTGAATTCAACTCACAGAGTTCCACCTTTCTGTTCATGGAGTCATTTGCTACGACTGTTCTCCTGGAAACTGCAAAGTGATATTTGGGAGCGCTTTGAGGGCTATGGTGAAAAGGAAATATCCTCAGATAAAAACTGGAAAGAAGTGTTCTGAGAAACTGTTTCACGACGTGTGAATGCAACTCACAGAGTTACACTTTTCTTTTTATTGATCAGTTTGCTAACTCTGTTTTCTTGAAATCTGCCATGGCATATTTCTTAGTGCAATGAAGCTTACTGTGACAAAGAAAATATCCTCAGATAAAAATTAGAAAGAAACTTTTGAGAAACTGCTTTGTGAGGCATGAATTCAACTCACTGAGTTACACCTGTGTTTCGTGGAACCATTTGCCAGCCCTGTTTTTGTGAAATCTGAGAACTGATATTTCAGGTCGCTTTGAAGACGATACGGAAAAAGGAAATATCCTCAGATAAAAAATGCATAGAAGTGATCTGAGAAACTGTTTCATGACGTGTGAATGCAACTCACAGAGTTACACTTTCCTTTTCATTGATCAGTTTGCTAACTCTGTTTTCTTGAAATCTGCAATGGCATATTTCTTAGTACAATGAAGCTTACTGTGACAAAGGAAATATCCTCAGATAAAAAGTAGAAAGAAGCTTTCTGAGAAACAGCTTTATGATGTGTGATTTCAACTCATTGAGTTACAAACGTATTTCGTGGAGACTTTTGCTGGCCTGTTTTTGTGGAATCTGAGAACTGATATTTCAGATTGCTTTGAAGACGATACGGAAAAGGAAATATTTTCAGAAAAAAACGAGAAAGACGTTTTCTGAGAAATTTCTCTCTGTTCTATCTGTGAGAATTCATCCCACAGAGTTACACCTTTCTGTTTATGAAGCCGTTTGCTAACACTGTTCTCCTGGAAACTACAAAGTGATATTTGGGAGCACATTGAGGGCTATGGAGGAAAGGAAAACATCCTCATATAAAAACGAGAAAGGTTTCTGAGAAACTTCTTTGAGATCTGTGAATTTGTCTCACAGAGTTCCACCTTTCTCTTCTTGAAACGGTTTGCTAACATTGTTCTCATGGAAACTGCAAAGTGATATTTGGGAGCACTTTCAAGGCTGTGGTGAAAAAGAAAATATCCTCAGATAAAAACTGGAAAGAAGCATTCAGAGAAACTGCTTTGTGATGTGCAAATGCAGCTAACAGAGTTACTCTTTTCTTTTCATTGATCCGTTTACTAGCTCTATTTTCTTGAAATCTGCAAAGGGATATTTTTTATTGCAAGGAAATTTATGGTGACAAAGGAAATATCCTCAGATAAAAAGTAGAAAGAAGCTTTCTGAGAACCTGCTTTGTGATGTCTGAATTCAACTGACTGAGTTACACCTGTATTTCCTGGAGCCATTTGCCAGAGCTGTTTTTGTGGAATCTGAGAACTGATATTTCGGAGGGCTTTGAAGACGATACGGAAAAAGGAAATATCCTCAGATAAAAACGAGAAGGAAGTTTTCTGAGTAATTTCTATCCGTTCTATGAATTCATCTCCCAGAGTTCCACCTTTCTTTTCATGAAGCTGTTTTCTAATACTGTTCTTGTGGAATCTGCAAGGTGATATTTGGGAGCGCATTGAGGGATATGGAGAAAAACGAAATATTATAAGATAAAAATGAGAAAGACGCTGTCTGAGAAACTTCTTTGTGATCTGTGAATTAATCTCACAGAGTTCACCTTTCTGTTCATGGAGCTGTTTGCTAACACTGTTCTCCTGGAAACTGCAAAGTGATATTTGGGAGCGCATTGAGGGCTATGTTGAAAAAGGAAATACAATCATGAAAAAACTGGAAAGAAGCATTCTGAGAAACTGCTTTGTGACGTGAGAATTCAACTCACAGAGTTACACTTTTATTTTCATTGATCAGTTTGCTTACTCTGTTTTCTTGAAATCTAAAATGTCTTATATCTTTGCGCAATGTAGCTAATGGTGACAAAGGAAATATCCTCAGATAAAAAGTAGAAAGAAGCTTTTGAGAAACTGATTTGTGATGTGTGAATTCAGCTCACTGAGTTACAACTATATTATGTGGAACCATTTGCTAACCCTGTTTTTGTGGAATCTGAGAACTGGTTTTTCGGATCTCTTTGAAGACTATATGGTCAAAGGAAATATCCTCAGATAAACACTTGAAAGACGTTTTCTGAGAAATTTCTTTGTGTTCTGTGGATTCATCTCACAGAGTTCCACCTTTCTGTTCATGAAACTGTTTGCTAATACTGTTCTTGTGGAATCTGCATAGAGATACTTGGAGCGCATTGAGGGCTATGGTGGAAAAGGAAATATAATCAGGTAAAAACGAGAAAGAAGCTTTCAGAGAAAGTTCTTTGTGACCTGTGAATTTATCCCACAGAGTTCCACCTTTGTGTTCTTGAAACCGTTTGCAAAAAAAGTTCTTGTGGAATCTGCAAAGTGATATTTGGGAGAGCATTGAGGGCTATGGTGAAAAAGGAAATATCCTCAGATAAAAATTGGAAAAAAGCGTTCTGAGAAACTGCTTCATAACGTGTGAATGCAACTCACAGAGTTACACTTTTTTTTCATTGATCAGTTTACTAAGTCTGTTTTCTTGAAATCTACAAAGGGATATTTCTTAGCGCAAGGAAGGTTACAGTGACAGAGGAAATATCCTCATATAAAAACGAGAAAGAAGCTTTCTGAGAAACTTCTTTGGGATCTGTGAATTCATCTCACAGAGTTCCACCTTTCTCTTCTTCAAGCCGTTTGCTAACCCTGTTCTCATGGAAACTGAAAGTGATATTTGAGTTCGCATTGAGGGCTATGATGAAAAAGAAAATATCCTCAGAAAAAAACTGGCAAACAACGTTCTGAGGAACTGCTTTGTGGTGTTTGAATGCACTCAAAGAGTTACACTTTTCTTTTCATTGATCAGTTAACTAAGTGTGTTTTTTTGAAATTTGCAAAGGGATATTTCTTAGTTCAAGGAAGCTTACAGTGACAGAGGAAATATCCTCAGATAAAAAAGTAGAAAGAAGCTTTCTGAGAAACTGATTTGTGATGTGTGAATTCAGCTCAGTGAATTACAAGTGTTTTACGTTTAGCCATTTTCTAGCCCTGTTTTTGTGTAATCTGAGAACTGATATTTTGGATTGCTTTGAAGACTATACGGCCAAAGGAAATATTCTCAGATAAACACTTGAAAGAAGATTTCTGAGAAATTTCTTTCTGTTCTGTAATTCATCTCACAGAGTTCCATCTTTCTGTTCATGAAACTATTTGCTAATGCTGTTCTCATGGAATCTACAAAGAGATACTTGGAGTGCATTGAGGTCTATGGTGGGAAAGGAAATATAATCATATTAAAAATGAGAAAGAATCTTTCTGAGAAACTTCTTTGTGATTTGTGAATTTATCTCACAGAGTTCCACCTTTCTGTTCATGAAGCCGTTTGCTGACAAAGATTTCGTGAAAACTGCAAAGTGATATTTGGGAGCGCGTTGAGGGTTATGGTGAAAAAGGAAATATCCTCAGATGAAAACTGGAAGAAAGCTTTCTGAGAAACTGCTTCATGACATGTGAATGCAACTGAAAGAGTTACACTTTTCTTTTCATTGATCAGTTTGCTAACTCTGTTTACTTGAAATCTGCAATGGCATATTTCTTAGCACAATGAAGCTTACAGTGACAAAGGAAATACCTTCAGATAAAAAGTAGAAAGAAGCTTTCTGAGAAACTACTTTGTGATGTGTGATTTCAACTCACTGAGGTACAACTGTATTTTGTGGAGCCATTTGCTAGCCGTGTTTTTGTGGAATCTGAAAACTGATATTTCGGATAGCTTTGAAGAGTATACACCAAAGGAAATATCCCCAGATAAACTTGTGAAAGTTTTCTGAGAAATTTCTTTCTCTTCTGTGAACTCATCTCTCAGAGTTCCACCTTTCTGTTCATGAAGGTGTTTGCTAATACTGTTCTCATGGAAACTGCATAGAGACACTTGGAGCGCATTGAGGGCTTTAGTGGAAAAGGAAATATAATCAGATAAAAATGAGAAACAATCTTTCTGTGAAACTTCTTTGCGATCTGTGAATTTATCTCACAGAGTTCCACCTTTCTGTTCATGAAACCGTTTGCTAACAAAGTTCTCGTGGAATCTGCAAAGTGATATTTGGGAACGTGTTGAAGGCTATGGTGAAAAAGGAAATATCCTCAGTTAAAAACTGGAAAAAAGTGTTCTGAGAATCTGCTTCATGACGTGTGAATGCAACTGACCGAGTTACACTATTCTTTTCATTGATCAGTTTACTAACTCTATTTTCTTGAAATCTGAAAAGGTATATTTCTTAGTGCAAGGAAACTTATGGTGCTAAAGGAAATATCCTCTGACAAAAGGTAGAAAGAGGCTTTTGGAGACTCTGCTTTGTGATGTGTGAATTCAACTCACTGAGTTACAAATGTATTTCATGGAGCCGTTTGCCAGCCCTGTTTTTGTTGAATCTGAGAACTGATATTTCTGATCGCTTGGAAGATGACATGGAAAATGAAATATCCTCAGATAAAAACGAGAAAGAAGTTTTCTGAGAAATTTCTTTGTGTTCTGTGAATTCATCTGACAGAGTTCGAATGTTTGGTTCATGAAGCTCTTTGCTAACTCTGTGTAGTGGAATCTGCAAAGTGATATTTGGGAACGCATTGAGGGCTATGGAGGAAAAGAAAATATCCTCAGATAAAAACGAGAAAGAAGCTTTCTGAGAAACTTCTTTGTGATCTGTGAATTCATCTCACAGAGTTCCACCTTTCTCTTCTTGAAGCCATTTGCTAACACTGTTCTCGTGCACACTGTAAAGTGATATTTGGGAGCGCGTTGTGGGCTCTTGTGAAAAAGGAAATATCCTCAGATAGAAACTGGAAAGAAGCGTTCTGAGGAACTGCTTTGTGATATGTGAATGTAACTCACAGAGTTACACTTTTCTTTTCATTGATCAGCGTAGTAACTCTGTTTTCTTGGAATCTGCAAAGGGATATTTCTTAGTGCAAGGAAGCTCATGGTGAAAAAGGAAATATCCTCAGATAAAAAGTAGAAAGAAGCTTTCTGAAAAACTGCTTTGTGATATGTGAATTCTTTTCACAGATTTACACTAACGTTTCATGGAACAGTCTATTACCACTGTCTTTGAGGTGTCTGAGATTGGATACTTTGGTTTGCATAGAGTCCTATGCTGAACAAGGAAATATCCTCAACTAAAAACGTGAAAGAGGCTTTCTGAGAAACTTCTTTGTTTTATGTGAATTCATCTCACAGAGTTCCAAGTTATTCTTTATGAAGCAATTTGCTAACACTGTTTTCGCGGAAACTGTAAAGTGATATTTTGGAGTGCTTTGATGCCTTGTGTAAAAAAGGAAATATCTTCAGAAAAAAACGACAAAGAAGCTTTCTGAGAAACTTCCTTGAGATGTGAGAATCCATCTCACAGATATCCACCTTTCTCTTCATGAAGCCATTCGCTAAGTCTGTTCTTGTGTAATTTGCAAAGTGATATTTGGGAAGGTATAAAGGTCTACGGTGAAAAAGGAAAATATCGTCAGATAAAAAATGAAAAGAAACATTCGGAGAAACTGCATTGCGATGTGTTAATGCAATTCACAGAGCTACACTTTTCTCTTCATTGATCAGTTTGCTAACACAGGTTTCTTGAAATCTGCAATGGGATATTTCTTAGCTCAATGAAGCTCATAGTGACAAAGGAAATACCCTCAGATAAAAATGTGAAAGAAGCTTTCTGACAAACTGCTTTGTGATGTGTGTATTCTTTTCACAGAATTACACTTACGTTTCATGGAGCAGTCTATTACCACTGTATCTGTGGGGTTTGAAATGGGATACATTTGTTTGCATTGAGGCCCAGGCTGAAAAAGAAAATATCCTCAATTAAAAACGTGAAGGAAACTTTCTGAGAAACTTCTTTGTGATATGTAAATTCGTCTCACACAGTTACAACTTACTCTTCTTCAAGCAGTTTGCTAACACTGTTTTCGTGGAATATGTACAGTGATATTTTGGAGTGCTTTGAGGCCTATGGTGAAAAAGTAAATATCCACAGATAAAAACTGCAAAGAGGCATTCTGAGAAACTGTTTTGTGATGCATGAATGCAACTCACAGAGTTACTCTTTTCCCTTCCTTGATCAGTTTGGTAATACAGTTTTCTTGAAATCTGTAATGGGATATTTCTTAGCGTAATGAAGCTTACGGTGACAAAGAAAATATCCTCAGATAAAAACGTGAAGGATGCTTTCTGAGAAATTGCATTCTGATATGTGACTTCATCTCACAGAGTTACACCACTACTTCGTGCAGCTGTTTGCTAGCCCTGTTTTTGTGGATTCTGAGAACTGATATTTTGGATGGATTTGAAGAGTATAAGGACAAAAGAAATATCCTCAGAGAAAATCCGGAATGAAGCTTAATGAGAAACTGCTTTGTGATATGTGAATTCATCTCACAGAGTTACAACCACACTTTCATGGAGGAGTTTGCTAGTACTGATATTGTGGAATTTCAGAAGTGATGTCTTAGATATTGTTGAATCCCAGGGTGAATAATGCAGTATTCTCAGACAAAAACTGCAGAGAACCCTTCTCAGAAACTGCTTTGTTGTGGCTGAATTCAGCTCACTGAGTTACATCATTGTTTACATCGAGATGCTTGCTAACAGTGTTTTGGCAGAATCTGTCAGGAGACACACGGGAGCGCTTTGAGACCAAAATATCCTCAATTCTAAAAAGAAAGAAGTTTTCTGAGAAACTACTTTGTGAAGTGTGAATTCAACTCTCTGAGTTACACTTGTATTTCGTGGAGCCGTTTGCTATCGCTGTTTTTGTGGAAACTGAGAACTCATATTTCAGATTGCTAGGAAGACTATATGGACAAAGGAAATATCCTCAGATACAAACGAGAAAGAAGCCTTCTGAGAAACTTCCTTGAGATGTGTGAATTCATCTCACAGAGTTCCACTTTTCTCTTCATGAAGCCGTTCACTAAGATGGTTCCTGTGGAATCTGCAAAGTGATCTTTGGGAGGGCATCGGGGGCTATGGTGAAAAAGGAAATACCGTCAGATAAAAACTGAGAAGAAGCATTCTGAGAAACTGCATTGTGATGAGTGAATACAACTCACAGAGTTACGCTTTCCTCTTCACTGATCAGTTTGCTAACACAGTTTTCTTGAAATCTGCAATGGGATATTTCTTAGTACAATGAAGCATATGGTGACAAAGGAAATATCCTCCGATAAAAACATGAAGGAAGCTTTCTGAGAAATTGTTTTCTGATATGTGAATTCATCTCACAGAGTTACATCACTATTTCATTCAGCTGTTTGTTAGCCCTGTTTTTGTGGATTCTGAGAACTGATATTTCGGATGGGTTTGAAGAGTATAAGGACAAAGGAAATATCCTCAGAGAAAAACTGGAATGAACCTTTCTGAGAAACTACTTTGTGATGTGTGAATTCTTCTCACAGAATTACACTTACGTTTCGTGGAGCATCTATTACCAATGTCTGTGATGTGTCTGAGATGGGATACCTTGGTTTGCATTGAGGTCTATGCTGAAAAAGGAAATATCCTGAATTAAAAACGTGAAAGAAGCTTTCTGAGAAACTTCTTTGTGATATGTGAATTCGTCTCACAGAGTTACAACTTAGTCTTCATGAAGCTGTTTGCTAACACTGTTTTCGTGGAATCTGTACAGTGATATTTTGGAGCGCTTTGAGGCCTATGGTGAAGAAGGAAATATCCACATATAAAAACTGCAAAGAAGCGTTCTGAGAAATGGCATTGTGATGTGTGAATGCAAATCACAAAGTTACAGTTTTCTCTTCATTGATCAGTTTGTTAACACAATTTTCTTGAAATCTGCAATGGGATATTTCTTAGCGCAATGAAGTTTACAGTGACAAAGGAAATATCCTCAGATAAAAACGTGAAAGAAGCTTTCTGAGAAATTGCTTTCTGATATGTGACTTCATATCACAGAGTTACATCACTATTTCGTGGAGCCATTTGCTAGCAGTGTTCTTGTGGATTCTGAGAACTGATGTTTCAGATGGGTTTGAACTGAATAAGGACAAAGGAAATATCCTCAGAGAAAATCCGAATGAACCTTTTGAGAAACTGCTTTTTTGATGTGTGAATTCATCTCATAGAGTTACACGTTTCATGAGCAGTCTATTACCACTGTCTTTGGAATCTGAGTTGGGATACTTTGGTTTTCATGTAGGCCAATGCTAAAAAGGAAATATCCTCAATTAAAAACGTGAAAGAAGCTTTCTGAGTAACTTCTTTGTGATATGTGATTTCGTTTCACAGAGTTCCAGCTTAATCTTCCTGAAACAGTTTGCTAACACTGTTTTTGGAGAACCTGTACAGTGATATTTCAAAGCATTCCTATGGTGAAAAAGGAAATATCCTCAGAAAAAAACTGAAAAGAAGCGTTCTGAGAAATTGCATTGTGACGTGTGAATGCAACTCACAGAGTTACGCTTTTCTTTTTATTGATCAGTTTGCTAACACTGTTTTCTTGAAATCTGCAATGGGATATTTCTTAAGGCAATGAAGCTTACGGTGACCAAGGAAATAGCCTCAGATAAAAATTAGAAAGAAGCTATCTGAGAAACAGCTTTGTGATGCGTGAATTCATCTCACAGAGTTCCAATTTGTTTCATGTTTCATGGAGCAGTCTATTAGCACTGTCTTTGGGGAATCTGACACCGAATAATTTGATTCGCATTCAGGCCTACACTGAAAAAGGAAATATCCTTAATTAAAAACGTGAAAGAAGCTTTCTGAGTAACTTCTTTGTGATATGTGAATTCATCTCACAGAGTTACAACGTTGTCTTCATGAAGCAGTTTGCTAACACTGTTTTAATGGAATCTGCAAAGTGATATTTCGGAACGCTTTGAGGCCTATGGTGAAAAAGGAAATATCCACAGATAAAAACTGTGAAGAAGTGTTCTGAGAAACTGCATTGTGATGTGTGAATGCAACTCACAGAATTACACTTTCCTTTTCATTCATCTGTTTGCTAACACTCTTTTGTAGAAATCTGCATTGGGATGTTTCTTAGCACAATGAAGCTTACGGTTACAAAGGAAATATCCTTAGACAAATCATGAAAGAAGTTTTTTGAGAAAGTTCTTTGTGATATATGAACTCATCTCACAGAGTTACAACAGAGTCTTCATGAAACAGTTCGCTAACACTACATTCCGGGAATCTGCAAAGTGATATTTCGCTTTGAGGCCTATAGTGAAAGGAAATATTCACAGATATAAACTGAAAGAAATTCTGAGAAACTGCCTTGTGATGTGTGAATGCAACTCACAGAGTTACAGTCTTCTCTTCATTGATCAGTTTGCTAACACAGTTTTCTTGAAATCTGCAATGGGATATTTCTTAGTTCAATGAAGCTTATGGTGACAAAGGAAATATCCTCAGATAACAACGTGTAAGAAGCTTTCTGAGAAATTTCTTTCTGATATGTGACTTCATCTCACAGAGTTATACCACTAGTTCGTGCAGCTGTTTTCTAGTCCTGCTTTTGTGGATTCTGAGAACTGATATTTCGGATGGGTTTGAAGAGTATAAGGACGAAGAAGTATCCTCAGAGAAAAACCGGAATGAACTTTTCTGGAAAACTGCTTTGTGATGTGTGAATTCATCTCACAGAGTTACAACCACTCCTTCATGGAGGAGTTTGTTAGCGCTGATTTTGTGGAATATCAGAAGTGATGTCTTGGATATCATTGAATCCCAGGGTGAATAATGCAATATTCTCAGACAAAAACTGCAGAGAAACCTTCTCAGAAACTGCTTTGTTGTGGGTGAATTCAGCTCACTGAGTTCCATCATTGTTTTCATTGAGATGCTTGCTAACTGTGTGTTGGCAGAATCTGCAATGAGACACACGGGGGCGCTCTAAGACCACAAATATCCTCAATTCTAAAAAGAAAGAAGCTTTCTGAGAAACTGCTTTGTGAAGTGTGAATTCAACTCTCTGAGTTACACTTGTATTTCGTGGAGCCGTTTGCTATCACTGTTTTTGTGGAATCTGAGAACTCATATTTCAGATCACTAGGAAGATTATACGGCCAAAGGAAATATCCTCAGATACAAACGAGAAAGAAGCCTTCTGAGAAACTTCCTTGAGATGTGTGAATTCATCTCACAGAGTTCCACTTTTCTGTTCATGAAGCCATTCGCTAAGACTGTTCTCGTGGAATCAGAGAAGTGATATTTGGGAGGGCATAGAGGGCTATGGTGAAAAAGGAAATAACGTCAGATACAAACTGAAAAGAAGCATTCTGAGAAACTGCATTGTGATGAGTGAATGCTACTCACAGAGTTACGCTTTCCTCTTCATTGATCAGTTTGCTAACACAGTTTTCTTGAAATCTGCAATGGGATATTTCTTAGCGCAATGAAGCATATTGTGACAAAGGAAATATCCTCTGATAAAAACGTGAAGGAAGCTTTCTGAGAAATTGCTTTCTGATATGTGACTTCATCCCACGGAGTTACACCACTACTTCATGCAGCTGTTTGCTAGCCTTGTTTTTGTGGATTCTGAGAACTGATATTTCGGATGGGTTTGAAGAGTATAAGGACAAAGGAAATATCCTCAGAGAAAAACTGGAATGAACCTTTCTGAGAAACTGCTTTGTGATGTGTGAATTCTTCTCACAGAATTACACTTACGTTTCGTGGAGCAGTCTATTACCGCTGTCTTTGGGGTGTCTGAGACGGGATAATTTGGTGTGCATTGAGGCTTATGCTGAAAAAGGAAATATCCTCAGATAAAAACGTGAAAGAAGCTTTCTGAGAAATTTCTTTGTGATATATGAATTCATTTCCAGAGTTACAACTTAATCTTCATGAAGCAGTTTGCTTACACTGTTCATGTGGAATCTGCAAATTGATATTTTGGAGTGCTTTGAGGTCTATGATGAAAAAGGAAATATCCACAGATAAAAATTGGAAAGAAGCGTCTGAGAAACTGCATTTTGATGTGTGAATGCAACTCACAGAGTTACACTTTTCTCTTTTTTGATCAATTTGCTTTGTGATGTGTGAATTCATCTCACAGAGTTACACCTTTTTCTTCATGAAGTCGTTTGCTAACTCTGTTCTCGTGGAATCTGGAAATTAATATTTTGGAATACTTTGAGGGCTGTGGTGAAATGGAAGTATCCTCAGACAAAAACTGGAATGAGGTTTTCTGAGAAACTGCTTTGTGACCTGTGAATGATTCACAGAGTTACACTTTCTTTTCATTGATATGCTAACACTGTTTTCTTAAAATCTGCAATAGGATATTTCTTAGCTCATTTATCCTTTCTTTGGCAAAGAAAATATCCTTATATAAAACTGGAAAGAAGTGTTTTGAGAAACTGCTTTGTGATGTGTGAATTTATCTCACAGAGTTACACTTTCGTTTCGTGGAGCATTCTATTACCACTGTTTGGGGAATATGAGAAGGGATACTTTGGATTGCATTGAGGCCTACACTGATAAAGGTAATATCCTCAATTAAAAACGTGAGAGAAGCTTTCTGAGAAACTTCTTTGTGATATGTGAATTCATCTCACAGAGTTACAACTTAGTCTTCATGAAGCAGTTTGCTAACACTGTGTTAGCAAACCTGTGTTAGCAAACTGATCAATGAAGACGAAAGTGTATCTCTGTTAGTTGCCTTCACACCTCACAATGCAGTTTCCCAGAATGCATCTTTCCAGGTTTATCTGTGAATATTTCCTTTTTCACCATAGCTTCATTGTCATCAAAAATATCCTATTGCAGATTCCAAGAAAACAATGTTAGCAAACTGTTCAATAAAAAGGACAGTGTAACTCTGTGAGATGAATTAACCCATCAGAAAGCAGTTTCTCAGAAAGCATCTTTTTGCTTTTTATCTGAGGATATTTCCTTTTTCACCATAAACTTCAATGTACTCCCAAATATCCTATTGCATATTCCATGAAAACACTGTTAGCAAACTGCTCAATTAAAAGAACAGTGTATGTCTGTAAGATGAATTCACACATCACAAAGCAGTTTCTCAGAAAGCTACTTTCTAGTTTTTATCTGAGGATATTTCCTTTTCCACCATAAGCTTCAATGTGCTCCAAAATATCCTCTCAAGCTCAACAAAAAGAGTGCTACCAAACTGCTCCTTGAAAAGGATCATGTAACTCTGTGAGTTGAAGTAACACATCACAAAAATGGTTTCTCAGAAAGCTTCTTTCTAGTTTTTATATGTGGATACTTCCTTTTCCACCATAAGCTTCAATGAGCTCCTAAATATCCCTTCTCAGATACCAGAAAAACAGTGATGCCAAAGTACTCCCTCAACAGAAATGTTTAACTCTATGAGATGAATGCACACATCTTGTTTTTATCTGAGGATATTTCCTTTGTCACCATAGGCTTCAACGCAATCCAAAATATCCCTTCTCAGATTCAACAAAAACAGTGCTACCAAACTGCTCCTTGAAAAGGATCGTGTAACTCTGTGAGATTAATTAACACATCATAAAGTGGTTTATCAGAAAGCTTCTTTCTAGTTTTTATATGTAGATATTTTCTTTTCCACCACTAACTTCAATACTCTCCAAAATATCTCTTCTCACACACCACAAAAACAGTGATGCCAAAGTGTTCCCTCAACAGAAAAGTTTGACTGTGAGATGAATGTACACATCAAGAAGGAGCTTCTCAGAAAGCTTCTCTCCAGGTTTTACCTGAAGAATTTTCCTTTTTCCCATTAGACCTCTATGCACTCCCAAATATCCCACTGCAGATTCAACAAAAACAGTGCTACCAAACTGTGCAATGAAAAGAAAGTTTTAATACTATGAGAGACATTCACCCATCACAAAGTATTTTCTCAGGAAGCTTCCTTCCAGTTTTTTTCTGGGGATATTTCCTCTTCCACCATAGGCTTCAATGCACTCTGAAATATCCCTTCTCAGACACCAGAAAAACAGTGATGCCAAAGTGTTACCTCAACACAAATGTTTAGCTCTATGAAACTAATGAACATATCACAATAGAGTTTCTCCAAAAGATTCTCTCCAGTTGTTACTTGAACAATTTTCTTTTTCACCTTAGGCCTCCATGAGCTCCAAAATATCCCCCCATGCTGAGTGCACAAAATCAGTGCTAACAAACTCCTCTATAAGAAAGAATGATGTAACTCTGTGAGCCAAATTGACCCATCACATAGTAGTTTCTCAGGAAGCTTCCTTCTAGTTTATATATGAAGATATTTCCTTTTCCCCCAGAGGCTTAAATGCGCTGCCAAATATCCCTTCTCAGACACCACAAAAACAGTGATGCCAAAGTGCTCCCTCAACAGAAACGTTTAGCTCTATGAGATGAATGCACACATCACAAAGGAGTTTCTCAGAAAGCTTCTCTCCAGTTTTTACCTGAAGATATTTCCTTTTTTGCCATTGGACTCTATGTGCTCCTGAATATCCCTTTGCAGATTCCACAAAAACAGTGTTACCAAACTGCTCAATGAAAAGAAAGGTGTAACTCTGTGTGTTGAATTCACACACCATGAAGCTGTTTCTCAGAAAACTTCTTTGTAGTTTAAATCTGAGAATATTTCCTATTTCACCATAGGCTTCAATGTGCTCCCAAATACCTCTTCTCTGATACCACAAAAACTGCCATGCCGAACTTCTCAATCAACAAAAAGATTAAACTCTAAGAGATGAAAAACATTTCTCGAAAAGCTTCTCTCCAGTTTTTATCTGAAGTTATTTTCTTTTGCATCATAGATCTCCAGGATTTCCCCAATATCTCTTTGCAGATTCCATAAAAACAGTGCTACCAAACTGCTCCATGAAAACAATCATGCAAACTGTGAGATGAATTCACAAATCACAAAGCAGTTTCTCAGAAAGCTTCTTTTTAGTTTTTGTCTGAGGATAATTCCTTTGTCACCCTAAGCTTCAATGTACTCAGAATATCTCATTGCCAATTCCAAGATAACAGTGTTAGCAATCTGCTCAATGAAAAGAACAGTGTAACTCTGTGAGATGAATTCAGCCATCACAAAGCAGTTTCTCAGAAAGCTTCTTTTTGGTTTTTATCTAAGGATATTTCCATTTTCACCATAGGCTTCAATGCGCTCCAAATTATCCTATTGCAGATTCCAAGAAAACATTGTTAGCAAACTGCTGAATGAAAAGAACAGTGTAACTCTGTGAGATGAATTCACACATCACAAAGCAGTTTCTCAGAAAGCTTCTTTTTAGATTTTATCTGAGGATATTTCCTTTGTCACCATAGGCTTCAATGTGATCCAAAATATCCCTTCTCAGATTCCCCAAAAACAGTGCTACCAAACTGCTCCATGAAAAGAATCATGTAACTCGGAGAGGTGAATTAACACATCACAACGTTGTTTCTCAGAAAGCTTCTTTCTAGTTTTTATATGAGGATATTTCCTTTTCCACCATAGGCTTCAATGTGCTCCCAATTATCCCTTCTGAGACATCACAAAAAACAGTGTTCCCAAAGTGCTCCCTCAAAAGCAAGGTTTAGCTCTATGAGATGAATACACATATGACAAAGGGGTTTGTCCCAAAGCTTCTCTCCAGTTGTTACCTGAAGAATTTTCTTTTTTCACCTTAGGCCTCTAAGCACTCCCAAATATCCCTCTGCAGATTCCACAAAAACAGTGCTAACAAACTGCTCCATGAAAAGAATGATGTAACTCTGTGACATAAATTGACCCATCACAAAGCAGTTTCCCAGGAAGCTTCTTTCTAGTTTTTGTTGAGGATATTTACTTTGTCACCATAAGCTTCAATGCACTCTGAAATATCCCACTGCAGATTCCAAGAAAACAGTGTTAGTAAACTGCTCAATGAAAAGAACAGTGTAACTCTGTGAGATCAATTCACACATCACAAAGCAATCTCTCAGAAAGCTTCTTTTTGGTTTATTATCTGAGGATATTTCCTTTGTCACCATAGGATTCAATGCACTCCCAAATATCCTGTTGCAGATTCCACGAAAACAGGGTTATCAAACTGCTCAATGTAAAGGATGGTGTAATTCTGGTAGACGAATTCACACATCACAAAGAACTTTCTCAGAAAGCTTCCTTCTAGTTTTTATCTGAGGATATTTACTTTGTCATCACAGATTTCAAGGCAGTCCAAAATATCCCTTCTCAGATTCCCCAAAAATAGTGCAACCAAATGGCTAAATGAAAAAAATCGTGTAACTCCGTGAGATGAATTAACACATCACAAAGCGGTTTCTCAGAAAGCTTCTTTCTACTTTTATATGAGGATATTTCCTTTGTCACCATAAGCTTCTGTGTGCTCCAAAATATCCCAGTACCGATTTGAAGAAAACAGTGTTAGCAAACTGCTCAATGAAAAGTACAGTGTAACACTGTGAGATGAATTCACACGTGACAAAGCAGTTTCTCAGATAGCTTCTTTCTAGTTTTTATCTGAGGATATTTCCTTTTTCACCATAGGCCTCAATGCACTCCCATATATGCCTTTAGAGATTCCACAAAAACAGTGTAGGCAGACTGCTCCATGAAAAGAAATGTGTAACTCTGTGAGATGAGTTCCCAGATTGCAAAGTAGTTTCTCAGAAAGCTCTTTTTGGTTTTTATTTGAGGATATTTTCCTTGTCACCAAAAACTTCAATGCGCTCCCAAATATCCCAATGCAGATTCCACGAAAACAGTGTGATCCAACTGCTCAATGAAAAGAACAGTGTAACTCTATGAGATGAATTCACACATCACAACGCAGTTTCTCAGACAGCCTCTTTCTCATTTTTATATGAGGATATTTCCCTTTTCACTATAGGTCTCAATGCACTCGCAAATAACCCTTTGCAGATTCCACGAAAAAAGTGTTAACAAACTACTCATTGAAAAGAACAGTGTAACTCTGTGAGATGAATTCACATATCACAAAGCAGTTTTTCAGAAAGCTACTTTCTAGTATTTACCTGATGGTATTTAGTTTTTTACCATAGGCCTCAATACGCTCCCCAATATTCCTTTGCAGACTCCACAAAAACAGTGTTAGCAAATGGCTCCATGAATGGAAGGGTATACGTCTGTGAGATGAATTCACACATCACAAAGAACTTTCTCAGAAAGCTTATTTCTAGTTTTTATCTGAGGATATTTCCTTTGTCACCATAGGCTTCAATGTGATCCAAAATATCCCTTCTCAGATCCCCTGAAAACAGTGCTACCAAACTGCTCCAACAACACAATGGTGTAACTCTGTGAGATGAATTCACACATCACAAATCTGTTTCTCAGGCAGCTTCTTTCTAGTTTTTATCTGAGGATATTTCCTTTTTCATCATATTCTTCAATGCCCTCTGGAATATCCCATAACAAATTCCATGAAAAAAGTGTTAGCAAACTTCTCAATGAAAAGAATGGTGTAACTCTGTGAGATGAATTCACACATCACAAAGAACTTTCTCAGAAAGTTTCTTTCTAGATTTTATCTGAGGATATTTCCTTTGTCACCATAAGCTTCAATGCGATCCAAAATATCCCTTCTCAGATTCCCCATAAACAGTACCATCAAACTGATCCATGAAAACAATCATGTAACTCGGTGAGATGAATTCACAAACCAAAAACAGCCTCTCAGAAAGCTTCTTTCTAGTTTTCTTCTGAGGATAATTCCTTTTTCACCATTTGCCTGAAGGCACTGGTGAATATCCCTTTGCAGATTCTACAAAAATAGTGTTAGCAAACTGCTCCTTGAAAAGAAAAGTGTAATTCTGTGAGATGAATTCACCCATCACAAAGCAGTTTCTCACAAAGCATCTTTCTAGTTTTTATCTGAGGATATTTCCTTTTTCACCATAGGCTTCAATGTGCTCCCAAATAACTCCTCTCAGACACCACAAAAACAGTGATGCCAAACTGCTCAATCAACAGAAAGGTTAAATTGAAATGAACGAATTGTTTACCTGAGGATATTTCCTTTTTCACCATAGGCCTCAAGGCACTCCCAAATATCCCTTTGCAGATTACAGGAAAGCAGTGTTAGCAAACTGCTCCATGAAAAGAGAGGTGTAACTCTGTGAGATGAATTCACACATCACAAAGAACTTTCTCAGAAAGCTTCTTTCTAGCTTTTATCTGAGGATATTTCCTTTGTCACCATAGGCTTCAATGCAATCCAAAATATCCCTTCTCAGATTCCCCAAAAACAGAGCTGTCAAACTGATCCATGAAAAGAATCGTGTAACTCTGTGTGATGAATTCACAAATCACAAAACAGTTTCTCAGAATGTTTCTTTCTAGTTTTTGTCTGAGGATATTTACTTTTTCACAATAAGTTTCAAAATGCTCTGAAATATCCCATCATAGATTCCAAGAAAACAGTGTGAGCAAACAGCTCAATGAAAAGAACAGGGTAACTCTGTGAGTTGAATTCACACATCACAAAGCAGTTTCTCAGAAAGCTTCTTTTTGGTATTTCAATGGAGATATTTCCTTTGTCACCATAGGCTTCAATGCACTCAGAAATATCCTTTTGCAGACTCCACGAAAACAGTATAATCAAACGGCTCAAAGAAAAGAATGGTGTAGCTCTGTGAGATGAATTCACCTATCACAAAGCAGTTTCTCAGAAAGCTTCTTTCTAGATTTAATCTGAGGATATTTCCTTTTTCACCATAGGCCTCAATGCACTCCCAAATATCCCTTTGCAGATTCCACGAAAACAGTGTTAGCAAACTGCTCCATGAAAAGAAAGGTGTAACTCTGTGAGATGAATTCACACATCATAAAGAACTTTCTCAGAAAGCTTCTTTCTAGTTTTTATCTGAGGATATTTCCTTTGTCACCATAAGCTTCAATGCACTCCAAAATATCCCATTGCAGATTAAAAGAAAACAGTGTTAGCAAACTGCTCAATGAAAAGAACAGTGTAAATCTATGAGATGAATTCACACATCACCAAGCAGTTTCTCAGAAAGTCTTTTTTGGTTTTTATCTGAGGATATATCTTTGACCCATATGCTTCAATGTGCTCCCAAATATCCTATTACAGATTCCACGAAAAAAGTGTTATAAAACTGCTCAATGGAAAGCACAGTGTAGCTCTGTGAGATGAATTCACAAATCACTATTCAGTTTCTCAGAAAGTTTCTTTCTAGTTTTTTTCCTGAGGATATTTCCTTTGTCATCATAACCTTCTTTGCAATCCAAAATATCCCTTCTCAAATGCCCCAAAAACAGTACTACAAAACTCATCCATCAAAAGAATCGTGTCGCACTGTGAGATGAATTAACACATCACAAAGCGGTTTCTCAGAAAACTTCCTTCTATTTTTTATATGAGGATATTTCCTTTTTCATCATAAGCTTCAATGCACTTTGAAATATCCCTTTGCAGAATCCAAGAAAACAATGTTAGCAAACTGCTCAATGAAAAGAAAGATGTACCTCTGTATGATGAATGCACACATCACAAAGCAGTTTCTCAGAATTCTTCTTTCTACTTTTTAGCTGAGGATATTTAACTTTTTGCTATTGGCCTCAAAGCACTCCCAAATATCCCTTTGGCAGATTATATGAAAACAATGTTTGCAAACTCCTCCATGAAAAGGAAGGTGTAATCTATGAGTTGAATTCAACATCACAAAGAACTTTCTCAAAAAACGTCTTTCTAGTTTTTATCTGGTAATATTTCCATTGCCACCATAGGTTTAAATGCTATGCAAAATATCACTTCTCAGATTCACCAAAAATATGCTACCAACCTATTCAATGAAAAGAATCGTGTAACTGTGTGAGATGAATTAAAACATAACAAACCAATTTGTCAGAAAGTTTCTTTCTAGTTTTTAGATGAGGATATTTCTGTTTTCACCATAAGCTTCAATGTGCTCCAAAATATCCGATTGCAGATTCCAAGAAAACAGTGTAAGCAAACTGCTCAATGCAAGGAACAGTGTAACTTTGGGACATGAATTCACACATCACAAAGTACTTTCTCATAAAGCTTCTTTCTAGTTTTTATCTGAGAATATTCCCTTTTTCACTATAGGCATTAAAACACTCCGGAATATCCCATTGCAGATTCCATGAAAACACAGTTATCAAGTTGCTTCAGGAAAAGTAAGGTATAACTATACGGGAAGAATTCACACATCACAAAGAACTTTCTCAGAAAGTTTCTTTCTAGGTTTTAACTAAGGATATTTCCTTTGTCACCATAGACTTCAAAGCGATCCAATATGTCCCTTCTCAGATTCCCCCAAAACAGTGCCACAAAACTGCTCCATGAAAATAATCGTGTAACTCTGTGAGATGAATTCACAAATCACAAAGCAGTTTTTCAGAAAGTTGCTTTCTCGTTTTTGTTGTAGAATGTTTCCTTTTTTACCATTAGCCAGAAAGTGCTCGTGAATATCCCTTTGCAGATACCACGAATTTAGTGTTAGCAAATTGCTCCATGAAAAGGAAGGTATAAATCAGTGAGAAGAATTCACACATCACAAAGCATTTTCATAGATAGATTCTTTTTGGGTATTGTCAGAAGATATTTCCTTTGGAGCCATAGGCTTCAATGCACTCCGAAATATCCTATTGCAGATTCCATGAAAACAGTGTTATCAAACTGCTGAATGAAAACAACAGTGTAACTCTCTGGGATGAATTCACATATCATAAAGTAGTTTCTCAGAAAGGTTACTTCTAGCTTTATCTGAGGATACTTCAAGAAAGGCTTCAAAGTACCCCAAAATATCGCTTCTCAGATTCCTCAAAAACAGTGCTACCAAACTGTTCCTTGAAAAGAATGGTGTAACTCTGTGAGATGAGTTCACATATCACAAAGATGTTTCACAGAAAAGCTCTTTTTAGTTTTTATCTGAGGATATTTCCTTTTTCACCATATTCCTCAAAGCGCTCCTGAATATTCCATTGCAGATTAAGCAAAAAAAGTGTTCACAAACTTCTCAATGAAGAGAATGGTATAACTCTGGGAGTTGAATTCACACATCACAAAGCAGTTTCCCAGAAAGCTTCTTTGTAGTTTTTATATGATGATATTTCCTTTTTCACCATAAGCCTCAATGTGCTCTGAAATATTCCATTGCAGATTTCAAGAAAACAGTCTTAGCAAACTGCTCAAGGAGAAGAACAGTGTAACACTGTGAGATGAATTCACACATCAAAAAGCCATTACTCAGAAAGCTTCTTTTAGTTTTCATCTCAGGATGTTTCCTTTGTCACCATAGGCTTCAATGTGATCTAAATATTCATTCTCAGATTCCCTAAAAACCATGTTACCAAACTGTTTTATGACGAGAAAAGTGTAACTCTGTAAGATGAATTCACACATCACAAAAACATTCTCAGAAAGTATCTTTATAGTTTTTACCTGTGACTATTTCCTTTGTCATCAAAGGTTTCTATGCAATCCAAAATATCCTTTCTCAGATTCACAAAAAACAGTGACACCAAACTGTTCCATGAATAGAATCATGTAGCTCCATGAGATTTATTCACAAATCTCAAAGTGGTTTCCCAGAAAGCGTCTTTCTACTTTTTCTATGAGGATATTTTCTACATCACGGTAAGCTTCACTGCGCTCTGAAATATCCCATTTCAGATTCCAAGAAAGCAATGTTAGCAAATTGCTCAATGAAAAGAACAGAGTAACACTGTGAGATGAATTCTCACATCACAAAGCAGTTTCTCAGAAAGCTTCTTTTTGCTTTTTTCTATGAAGATATTTCCTTTGTCACCATAGGCTTCCATGCATTCCCAAATATCCTATTACCGATTCCACAAAAACAGTGTTATCAAACAGTTTAATGAAAAGAACTGTGTAATGCTGTCAGATGAATTCATACATCACAAAGCAGTTTCTCAGAATGTTTCTTCCTAGTTTTTATCTCAGGATATTTTCTTTGTCACCATAGGCCTCAGTGCACTCCAAACTATCCCTTTGCAGATTCCATGAAAATAGTGTTTGCAAACTTTTCCATGAAAAAAAGGTGTAACTCTCTGAAATGAATTCACACATCACAAAGAAGATTCTCAGAAAGCTTCTTTCTCATTTTTGTCTGACGATATTTCCTTTGTCACCATAGGCTTCAATGAGATCCAAAACATCCCTTCTCAGATTCCCCAAAAAGAGTGCTACCAAACTGTGCCATGAAAATAAAGGTGTAACTTTGTGAGGTGAATTCACATATCACTAAGCAGTTTCACAGAAAGCTTCTTTTTTGTGTCTGATGCTATTTCTTTTGTCAACAAAAGCTTCAATGCGCTCCGAAATATCCTATTGCAGATACCACGAAAACAGTGTAAACAAACTGTTCAATGCAAAGAACAGTGTAACTCTGTTAGCTGAATTCACACACTATGAAGCAGTTTCTCTGAAATCTTTCTAGTTTTTATCTGAGGATATTTCCTTTTTCACCATAGTCCTCAATGTGCTCCTGTATATCCCTTTGCAGATTCCACGTAAACAGTGTTAGCAAACTACTCCATGAAAAAAAAGATATAACTCTGTGTGATGAAATCACACATCAGAAAGAACTTTATCAGATAGCTTCTTTACAGTTTTTATCTGAGGATATTTCCTTTGTCACCATAGGCTTCATTGTGATCCAAAATATCCCTTCTCAGATTCCCCAAAAACAGTGCTACCAAACTGCTCATGAAAAGAATAGTGTAACTCTGTGAGGTGAATTCACACATCACAAAAATGCTTCTCAGAAAACTTCTTTCCAGTTTTTATGTGAGGATATTTTCTTTTTCACCATTTGCCTCAATGCACTCACTAATATCCCTTTGTAGATTCCAGGAAAATAGTGTTGTAAACTGGTTCATGAAAAGAAAGGTGCAAACCTGTGAAATGATTTCACACATCACAAAGCAGTTTCTCAAAAAGCTTCTTTTTGTTTTTTGTCTGAGGATATTTCCATTGTCACCATAGGCTTCAGTGCACTCCCAAATATCCTATTGCAGATTCCACGAAAAGAGTGTTATCAAACTTCTCTATGAAAATAACAGTGTAACTCTGTTAGACGAATTCACACATCACAAAGCAGTTTCTCAACAAGTTTCTTTTTTAGTTTTTATCTGAGGATATTTCCTTTGTCAATATAGGTTTCAATGTGACCCATAATATCCCTTCTCAGATTCCCCAAAAACAGTGCTATGAAACTGTTCCTTGAAAAAAATGCAGTAACTCTGTGAGATGAATTCACATATCACAAAGTTGTTTCTCAGAAAGCTTCTCTCTAGTTTTTATCAGAAAATATTTCCTTTTTCACTGTAATCCTCAAGGCATTCACGAATATGCCATTGCAAATTAAATGAAAACAGTGTTAGCAAACTTCTCAATGAAAAGAATGGTGTAGTTCTCCGAGATGAATTCACACATGACAAAGCACCTTCACAGTAAGTTTCTTTTTGGTTTTTATCTGAGGATATTTCCTTTGTGAACGTAGGCTTCAATGTATTCCCAAATATCCTATTGCAGTTTCCATGAAATCAGTGTTATCAAAATGCTCAGTGACAACAATCGTGCAACACTTTAAGATGAATTCACACACCACAAAACTGTTTCTCAGAAAAATACATTCCAGTTTTTAGCTGAGGATATTTCCTTATTCATATAAGCCTCAAAGCACTCTGTATTATTCCACTGCAGACTCCATGAAATTAGTGTTAGCAAACTGCTCCAGGAAAGGAAAGTTGTAACTCTGTAAGATGAATTCACACATCACAAAGAACTTTCTCAGAAAACGTCTTTCTAATTTTTACCTAAGGATATTTCCTTTGTCACTGCTGGCTTCGATGCAATCCAAAATATTCCGTCTCTGATTCCCGAAAAACAGTGCTACCAAACTGCTCCATGAAAAGAATTGTGAAACTCTGTGAGATGAATTCACAAATCACAAAGCAGTCTCTCAGAAAACTTCTTTCTAGTTTTTGTCTGAGGATAGTTCCTTTGTCATGAAAGGTTTCAATGGGCTCACAAATATCCTATTACAGGTTCCACAAAAACAGTGTTAGAAAACTGCTGAATCAAAAGAACAATGTTATACTGTGAGATGAATGCACATGTCACAAAGGAGTTTCTCAGAAATCTTCTCTTCAGTTTTTACCTGAAACTATTTTCTTTTTCACCATGGAACTCTATGCGCTCCTGAATATCCCTTTGCAGATTAAACAAAAGCAGTGTTACTCAACTTCTCCATGAAAAGAAATGTTTAACTCTGTGAGATGAATTCACACATCACAAAGCCATTTCTCAGAAGGCTTCTTTCTAGTTTTTGTCTGAGGATATTTTCTTTTTCACTATATGCCTCAATGCACTCCCAAATATCCCTTTGCAGATTCCAGGAAAAGTGAGTTAGAAACTGCTCCATGAAAGAAAAAGGTGTAACTATGTGAGATGAATTCACATCACAAAGAAGGGTCTCAGAAACCTTCTTTCTAATTTTTATCTGATGACATATCCTTTGTCACCTTAGGCTTCTATGAGATCCAAAATATCCCTTCTCACATCCCCCAAAAACAGTGCTACCAAATAGCTCCATGTAAAGAATTATCTAACTCTGTTAGGTGAATTAACAAATCACAAAGCAGTTTCTCAGAGAGCTTCTTTCTACTTTTCGTCTGAGGATATTTCTTTGTCACCATAAAGTTCAAAGTGCTCTGAAATCTCCCATTGCAGATTCCAAGAAAACAGTGTTAGCAAACTGCTCAATGAAAAAACAATGTAACTCTGTGAGACGAATTCTCTCACCACAAGGCCATTTCTCAGAAAGTTTCTTTCTAGTTTTTATCTGAGGATATTTCCTTTTTCACCATAGGCCTCAGTGCACTCCCATATATCCCTTTGCAGATTCCATAAAAAGAGTGGTAGCAAATTGCTCTATGAGGAGAATGATGTAACACTCTGAGATGAATTCACATACCTCAAAGCAGTTTCTCAGAAAGCTTGTTTCTAGTTTTTATCTGAGGATACTTCCTTTTTCACTGTAGGGCACAGTGTGCTGCAAAATATCCCTTGCAGATTCCATGATAACAGCGTTAGTGAACGGCTCCATGATAAGAAAGGGGTACTTCAGTGAGATGAATTCACACAATACAAAGAATTTTCTCAGAAAGCTTCTTTCTAGTTTTTATCTGAGGATATTTCCCTTGTCACCATAGGCTTCAATGCAATCCAAAATATCCCTTCTCAGATACCACAAAAACAGTGCTACCAAACTGATCCATGAAAAGAATCATGTAACTCTGTGAGAAGAATTCACAAATCACAAAGCAGTTTTCCAGAAAACTTCTTTCTACTTTTTCTATGAGGATATTTTGTTTGTCACCATAAACTTTATTGTGCTCTGAAATATCCCTTGGCAGACTATAAGAAGACAGTGTTAGCAAACTGCTCAATGAAAACAACAGTGTAACTCTGTGAGATGAATTCACACATCACAAAGCAAAAAATCTCTTTGCAGATTACACGAAAACAGTGTTAGTAAACTGCTCCATGAAAAGAAAGCTGCAACTCTGTGTGACGAATTCACACATCACAAAGAACCTTCTCAGAAAGCTTCTTTCAAGTTTTCATCTGAGTATATTCCCTTTTTCTCTATAGGCCTCCATGTGCTTCCCAATATCCCCTTGCAGATTCCACGAACACAGTGCTAACAAACTGATCCATTAAAAGAATCTTGTAACTCTGTGAGATGAATTAACACATCAGAAAGCGTTTACTCAGAAAAATTCCTTCTAGTTTTTATATGAGGGTATTTCCTTTGCCATCTTAAACTTCAATGTTCTCCAAAATAACCCTTTGCAGATTCCACGAAAACAGTGTTAACAAACTGTTCAAAGAAAGGAATGGTGTATCTCTGTGAGATGAATTCCCACGTCACAAAGCAGTTTCTCAGAATGTGTCTTTCTAGTTTTTAACTGAGGATATTTCCTTTTACACCATAGGCCTCAATGTGTGCAAAAATATCAATGTGCAGATTCCACAAAAACAGTGTTAGAAATCTGTTCTATGAAAAGAAAAATGTATCTCCTTGTAATAAATTCATACGTCACAAAGAAGTTTCTCAGAAAGCTTCTTTCAAGTTTTTATCTGACGATATTTCTTTTGTCACCATAGCCTTCATTGCTCTCCCAAATAACCTGTTGCAAATTCCTCAAAAAGAGTGTTATCAAACTGCTCAATGAAAAGAATGGTGCAACACAGAGAGATGAGTTCACACATCACAAAGGACTTTCTCAGAAAGCTTCTTTCTGCATTTGCCTGAGAATATTTCCTTTTTACCATAGGCTTCAATGCAATCCTAAATATCCCTTTGCAAATCCAGGAAAACAATTTTAGCAAACTGATCCATGAAAAGAATCATGTACCTCTGTGAGATGAATTAACACATCACAAAGCAGTTTCTCAGAAAGCTTCTTTCTAGTTTTTATATGAGGATATTTCCTTTGAAACCATAAGCCTCAATGTGCTTCAAAATATCCCATTGCAGATTCCACGAAAACAGTGTTAAAAAACTGCTCCATGAAAAGTAAGGTGTAATTCTATGGGACGAATTCAAACATCACTAAGCTGTTTCTCAGAAAGCTTCCTTCTAGTTTTCATCTGAGAAAATTTACTTTTACACCGCAGACTTCAATGCCATCCACAATATCCATTCTCAGATTCCCCCAAAACAGTGCTACCAATCTGCTCCATGAGAAGAAAGATGTAATTCTCTGAGATGAATTCAAAAATCACATAGCAGGTTCTCGGGAAGCTTCTTTCTAGTTTTTGTCTGAGGATATTTTCTTTGTCACCTTAGGCTTCAATGCGATCGGAAAGATTCCTTTGCAGATACCAAAAAAAAAAAAAAAAAAAAAAAAAGCAGTATTAACAAACTGCTCAATGAAAACAACAGTGTAACTCTGTGAGATAAATTCACACATCACAAAGCAGTCTCTCAGAAAGCATCTTTTTGGTTTTTGTCTGAGGATATTTCCCTTGTTACCATAGGCTTCAATTAGCTCCCAAATATCCTCTTGCAGTTTCCAGAAAGACAGTGTTATCAAACTGCTCAATGAAAAAAATGGTCTAGAGACATGAGATGAATTCAGAAATCACATACAATTTTATCAGAAAGCTTCTTTCTAGTTTTTATTTGAGGAGATTTCCTCTCTCACCATAGGCTTCAATGTGATTCAAAATATCCCTTCTCAGATTCCCCTAAAACAGGGCTACCAAACTGATCCATGAAAGCAGTCGTGTAACTCTATGAGATAAATTCACACATCACAAAGCAGTTTCTCAGAAACCTACTTTCTAGTTAATATCTGAAGATATTTCCTTTTTCACCATAGGCCTCACTGTGCTCCCAAATATCCTTTTGCAGATTCCACACAAACAGTGTTATCAAATTGCTCAACGAAAAGTATGGTGTAACTCTGTGAGATGAATTCACACATCACAAAGCAGTTTCTCAGAAGGCATCTTTCTAGTTTTTATCTGAGGGTGTTTCCTTTTTCACCCTAGGCCTCAAAGTGCTCCGAAATATCCCTTCTAAGATTCCCCAAAACAGTGCTATCAAACTGCTCCATGAAGAGAATTGTGTAACTCTGTGAGATGAATTCACACATCATAAAGCTGTTTCTCAGAGAGATTCTTTCTAGTTTTTTTCTAAGGATATTTCCTTTTTCACTTTTGCCTCAATGTGCTCACGAATATCCCTTTGTAGATTCCAGTAAAATAATGTTAGCAAACTGCTCCATGAAAAGAAAGGTGTAAATCTGTGAGATGAATTCACACATCACAAAGCAGTTTCTCAGAAAGCTTCTTTTTGGTTTTCATCTGAGGATATTTCCTTTGTCACCATAGGCTTCAATGCACTCCCAAATATCCCTTTGCAGATTTCACGAAATCAGTGTTAGCAAACTGCTCCAAGAAAAGAATCATGTAACTCTGTGAGATGAATTCACACATCACAAAGCAGTTTCTCAGAAAGTTTCTTTCTAGTTTTTATCTGAGGATATTTCCTTTGTCACCATAGGCTTCAATGCAATCCAAAATATCCCTTCTCAGATTCCCCAAAAACAGTGCTACCAAACTGCTCCATGAAAAGAATGGTGTAACTCTGTGAGATGAATTCACACATCACAAAGCTGTTTCTCAGAAAGCTTCTTTCTAGTTTTTTTCTGAGGATATTTCCTTTTCATCGTATTTTTCAATGGGCTCTGGAATATCCCATCACACATTCCATGAAAAAAGTGTTAGTTAACTTCTCAATGAAAAGAACAGTGTAACTCTGTGAGATGAATTCACACATCATGAAGATGTTTCTCAGAATGATTCTTTCAAGTTTTAGTCTGAGGATATTTCCTTTGCCACAATAGGCATCAATGCCATCCACAATATCCCTTCTCAGATTCCCCAAATCACTGCTACCAAACTGTGCCATGAAAATAATGGTGAAACTCTATGAGATGAATTCACACATCACAAAGAAGTTTCTCAGAAAGATTCTTTCTAATTTTTGTCTGAGGATATTTGCTTTGTCACTATAAGATTCAATGCG
Organism: Cercopithecus mona; assembly: GCA_014849445.1. Classification (NCBI taxonomy): domain Eukaryota; kingdom Metazoa; phylum Chordata; class Mammalia; order Primates; family Cercopithecidae; genus Cercopithecus; species Cercopithecus mona. Next base: position 30,375 of record JABBCR010000423.1, read on the forward strand.
CTCTGAAATATTCCATTCCAGATTCCAGGAAAGTAGTGTTAGCAAACTGCTCATTGAAAAGAACAGTGTAACACTGTGAAATGAATTCAGACAACACAAAGCAGTTTCTCAGAAAGCTTTCTTCTAGTTTTTATCTGAGGATATTTAATTTTTCAACATAGACCTCAATGCACTCCCATATATCCCTTTGCAGACACCACGAAAACAGAGTTAGCAAACTCCTCAAAGAAAAGAACAGTGTAACTGTGTGAGATGAATTCACACTTCAGAAAACAGTTTCTGAGATAGCTTCTTTCTAGTTTTTATCTGAGGATATTTCCTTTCTCACCATAGGCCCCAATGTATTTCCATTATCCCTTTGGAGATTCCATGAAAACTCTTCGCAAACTGCTCCATGAAGAGAAAGGGGTAACTCTGTGAGATGAATTCACACATCACAAAGATCTTTCTCAGAAAGCTTCTTTCTAATTTCTATCTGAGGATACTCCCTTTGTCACGATAGGCTTCACTATGATCCAAAATATCCCTTTTCAGATTCCCTAAAAACAGTGCTACCAAACTGATCCATGAAAAGAATCATGTAACTCTGTGAGATGAATTAACACATCATGAAACAGTTTTCTCAGAAAGCTTCTTTCTAGTTTTCATATGAGGATATTTCCTTTCTCACCATAAGCTTCGATGCACTCTGAAATATCAAATCACAGATTCCAAGAAAATAGTGTTAGCAAACTGCTCAATGAAAAGAACATAGTAAGTCTGTGCAATGAATTGACACAACCCACAGCAGTTTCCCAGAGAGCTTCTTTTTGATTTTTATCTGAGGATATTTCCTATGTTCCCATAAGCTTCAATTTGATCCAAAATATCCCATGCAGATTCCAAGAAAACAGTGTAAGCAATCTACTCAATGAAAAGAGTAGTGTAACACTGTGAGATGAATTCACACATCACAAGGCAGTTTCTCAGAAAGCTTCTATTTGTTTTTTATTGGAGGATATTTTCTTTTTCACTATAGGCCTCAAAGCGCTCCCAAATATCACTTTGCTCATTCCACAAAAACAGTGTTAGCAAACTGCTTCATGAAGAGAAATGTGTAACTCTGTGAGTTGAATTCACACGTCACAAAGAACTTTCTCAGAAAACTTCTTTCTAGTTTTTATCTGAGGATATTTAGTTCATCACCATAGACTTCAATGCGATCCAGAATATCCCTTATCATATTTCCCAAACACATTGCTATCAAACTGATCTTGAAAAGAATCGTGAAACTCTGTGAAATGAACTAACACATCATGAGGCGGATTCTCAGACAGTTTCTTTGTAATTTTTTATGAGGATTTTTCCTTTGTCACCACCAGCTTCCATGTGCTCCGAAATATCCCATTGCAGATTCCAAGAAAACAGTGTTAGCAAACTGATCAATGAAAAGAACAGTGTAATTCTGTGAGATGAATACACACATCACAAAGCAGTTTCTCAGAAAGATTCTTTCTAGTTTTTATCTGAGGATATTTCCTTTTTCACCATAGGCCTCAATGTGCTTCCAAATATCCCTTTGCAGATTCCAGGGAAACAGTGTTTGCAGACTGCTCCATGAAAATAAAGGTGTAACTCTGTGGGATGAATTAACACATCAGAAAGTACTTTCTCAGAAAGCTTCTTTCTAGTTTTTATCTGAGGATATTTCCTTTGTCACCATAGGCTTCAATATGATACAAAATATCCCTTCTCATATTCCTCAAAAACACTACTTCCAAAATGGTGAATGAAAAGGATCATGTAACACTTTGAGATGAATTAACACATCACAAAGTGGTGTCTCAGAAAGCTTCTTTCTAGTTTTTATATGAGGATATTTCCTTTGTCACCCTAAGTTTCAACGCACTCTGAAGTATCCCATTGCAGATTCCAAGAAAAGAGTGTTCGAAAACTGCTCAATGAAAAGAACAGTGTAACTCTGTGAGATGAATTCAAACAAAACAAAGCAGTTTCTCAGAAAGCTTCTTTCTAGTTTTTGTCTGAGGATATTTCCTTTTACACCTTTGGCCTCAATGCCCTTCCAAGTATCCTTTGCAGATCCCAGGTAAACAGTGTTAGCAAGCTGCTCTATGAAAAGAAAGGTGTAACACTTTGAGTTGAGTTAGCACACCAGAAAGAACTTTCTCAGAAACCTGCTTTCTAGTTTTTATCTCAGGATATTTCCTTTGTCACCATAGGCTTCAATGCAATCTAAAATGTTCCTTCTCAAATTCCCAAAAAACACTGCTACCAAACTGATAAATGAAAAGGGTCATGTAACCCTGTTAGATGAATTAATACATCACCAATTGCTTTCTCAGAAAACTTATTTCTAGTTTTTGTATGAGGATATTTCCTTTGTCACCAAAAGCTTCAATGCACTATGAAATATTCCATTGAAGATTCCAAGAAAACAGTGATAGCAAACTTCTCAATGAAGGGAACAGTGTAACTCTGTGAGATGGGTTCACTCATCACAAAGCAGTTTCTCAGAAAACTTCTTTTTGGTTTTTATCTGAGGATATTTCCTTTGTCATCATAGGCTTCAATGCGCTCCCAAATATCCTATTGCAGATTCCACAAAAACAGTGTGAGCAAACTTCTCAATGAAAAGAATGGTGTAACTCTGTGAGATGAATTCACACATCACAAAGGAGTATCTCAGAAAGATGCTTTCTACTTTTAATCTGAGGATATTTTCTTTTTCACTATAGTCCTCAATGTGCTCCCAAATATCTCTTTGCAGATTCCATGAAAACAGTGTTAGCAAACTGCTCCATGAAAAGAAAGGTGTAACTATGTGAGATGAATTCACCCATCACAAAGAACTTTCTCAAAAAGCTTCCTTCTAGTTATTATCTGAGGGTATTTCCTTTGTCAACTTATGGTTCATTGCGGTCCAGAATATCCCTTCTCAGATACACCAAAAACAGTGCTACCAAACTGCTCCATGAAAAGAATCGTGTAACTCTGTGAGATGAATTAACACATCAGAAAGAGGTTTCTCAGAAAGTTTCTTTCTAGTTTTTATATGAGGATATATACTTTGTCACCATAAGCTTCAGTGCACTCTGAAATATCAGATTGCAGATTCCAAGACAACAGTGTAAGCAAACTGCTGAATGCAAAGAACAGTGTAACTCTGTGAGCTGAATTCACACATCACAAAGCATTTTCTCAGAAATCTTCTTTCTAGTTTTTATCTGAGGATATTTCCTTTTTCACCATAGGCCTCAATGCACTCCCAAATATCCCTTTACAAATTCCATGAAAGCAGTGTTAGCAAACTCCATCATTTAAAGAATCATGTAACTCTGTGAGATAAATTCACACATCACAAACAAGTTTCTCAGAAAGCTTCTATCTAGTTTTTCTCTGAGGATATTTCCTTTGTTACTCTAGGCTTCAATACGATCCAAAATATACCTTCTCAGATTCCCCAAAAACAGTGCTGCCAAATTGCTCCATGAATGGGATGATGTAATTGTTTGAGATGAATTCTCACATCACAAAGCTGTTTTTCAGAAAACTTCTTTCTAGTCTTTATCTGAGGATATTCCTTTTTCACCATTTGCCTTAAGGCACTAGCGAGTAACCCATCACATTCCATGAAAAAAGTGTTAGCAAACATCTCAATGAAAATAAAGGTGCTATTCTCTGAGATAAATTGGCACATCACAAAGAGGTTTCTCTGAAAGTTTCTTATTAGATTTTATCTAAGGATATTTCCTTTGCTACCATAGGCTTCAATGTAATCCAAAATATCCCTTCTCAGATTCCCTAGAAACAGTGCTACCAAACTGCTCCATGAAAAGAATCATGTAACTCTGTGAGATGAATTCACAAATCACAAAGCAGTTTCTCAGAAAGGTTCCTTCTAATTTTTGTCTGAGGATATTTCCTTTTTCACCATTTGCCTCAAGTTGCTAGTGAATATCCCTTTGCAGATTCCACAGAAACAGTGTTAGCAAATGGCTCCATGAAATGAAAGGTGTAAATCTGTGAGACGAATTCACGCATCACAAAGCAGTTTCTCAGAAAGGTTCTTTTTGCTTTTTATCTGAGGATATTTCTTTCTCACCATAAGCTTCAATGTGCTCCAAAATATCCCATTGCAGATTCCAAGAAAACAGTGTGAGCATACTGCTCAATGAAATGAACAGTGTAACTCTGTGAGATGAATTCACACATCACAAAGCAGTTTCTCAGAAAGCTTCTTTCTAGTTTTTATCTGAGGATATTTATTTTGTCACCATAGGCTTCAATATAATCCAAAATATTCCTTCTCAGATTCCCCAAAAGCAGTGCTACCAAACTTCTCCATGAAGAGAACTGGGAAACTGTGTGAGACGGATTGACAAATCACAAAGCAGTTTCTCAGAAAGCTTTCAAGTTTTTATCTGAGGATATTTCCTTTGTTACCATAAGCTTCAATGCACTCCAAAGTATCCTATTGAAGATTCCAAGAAAAGTGGTAGCAAACTTCTCAATGAAAAGAGCAGTGTAACTCTGTAGATTGAATTCACACATCACAAAGTAGTTTCTCAGAAAGCTTCCTTTTGGTTTTTATCTGAGGATATTTCCTTTGTCACCATAGGTTTCAATGCACTACAAAATATCCTACTGCAGATACGGTGAAAACCAGACCGGCTCAAACCTATTTTGACCGTAATAGACCGGCTCAAACCGGACCAGATTGGCTAAAACAGGTTTTGACTGGCTGAAAACTGACTCAAACATGTTTTGACCAGAACAAACTGGACTGTAGAAGCTCAAACCCGTTTTGCCCGGCTCAAACCACCAGACAAACGGTTTTGACCTCAAACCAGACCGGACTCAACTGGTTTTGCCGGCTCAAACCGACCAAACTGGCTCAAACCGGTTGTGACCAGCTCAAACCGGATTCCAACCGAGAACCAGAGCTCCACTGAAACCGATTTTACCGCTCAAACCGGACTCAAACCGAGCAGACCGGCTCAAACATGTTTTGACCATATTAGACCGCTCAAACCGATTTTGACCGCACAAACCGGAGACGGGCTCAAACTAGCTTTGACCACGCCGACCAGACCGCACAAATCGGACTAAAACCAGACTCAAACCAGACCAGACAGGCTCAAACAGGTTTTGACTGGAACAAACCGGACTCAAACGGGTTTTGAACAGATCAAACCAGTCCAGACCTGCTCAAACCCGTTTTGTCCGGCTCAAACCGGACTCAAACCGGACCAGACCGGCTCAAACCTATTTTGACTCAAACCGACTCAAACCAGACCAGACCCAAACCGGTTTTGACAGGTTCAAACGACTCAACCGGTTTTGACCGGATGAAACCGGACTCCTCAAAACCGGTTTTGACCTGCTCAAACCGGACTCAAACCGACCAGATCGGCTCAAACCACTTTTGACCGCTCAAATCTAATCAAACGGACCAGACCGCTCAAACCAGCTAAAAACCGACCAGACAGGCTCAAACCGGTTTTGACGTTCAAACCGGACCGACG
>JABBCR010000969.1:0-23242 GCA_014849445.1 Cercopithecus mona
CAAACCTATTTTGACCGCAGACCGGATCAAACCGGAGCAGACCGGCTAAAACCGGTTATGACTGGCTACAACCGGAATCAAACCTGTTTTGACCAGACCAACTGGACCGAGCAGCTCAAACCAGTTTTGCCCGCTCAAACCACCAGACAAACGGTTTTGACCTCAAACCAGACCGGACTCAACTGGTTTTGCCGGCTCAAACCGACCAGACTGGCTCAAACCGGTTTTGACCAGCTCAAACCGGATTCAAACCGAGAACCAGAGCTCCACTGAAACCGATTTTACCGCTCAAACCGGACTCAAACCGAGCAGACCGGCTCAAACATGTTTTGACCATATTAGACCGCTCAAACCGATTTTGACCGCACAAACCGGAGACGGGCTCAAACTAGCTTTGACCACGCCGACCAGACCGCACAAAGCGGACTCAAACCGACTCAAACCAGACCAGACCGCTCAAACCGGTTTTGACCGGCTCAAACCGACTCAAACGGTTTTGACCAGATCAAACCAGGCCAGACCGCTCAAACCTTTTGACCGGCTCAAACCGGACTCAAACCGGACCAGACCGGCTCAAACCTGTTTTGACTCAAACCGACTCAAACCAGACCAGACCCAAACCGGTTTTGACAGGTTCAAACGACTCAACCGGTTTTGACCGGATGAAACCGGACTCCTCAAAACGGTTTTGACCTGCTCAAACCGGACTCACACCGGACCAGATCGGCTCAAACCACTTTTGACCAGCTCAAATCTAATCAAAACGGACCAGACCGTCTCAAACCAGCTAAAACCTGACCAGACAGGCTCAAACCGGTTTTGAGCAGTTCAAACCCAACCGGACCGACTCAAACCGGTTTTGACCGACTGAAACCGGACTCAAACCGGACCAGACCGGCTCAAACCTGTTTTCACCGTATTAGACCGACTCAAACCGGTTTTCACCCAAACGACCAGACGCTCAAAACGATTTTGACCGGCTCAAACCGGACTCAAACCGAACGGAACAGACCTCTCAAACCGTTTTTACGCTCAAACCGGACTCAAACCGAGCAGCTCAAACATGTTTGATCAGACTCAAACCAGTTTTGACCGGCTCAAACCGGAGAGACTCAAACCGGTTTTGACGCTCAAACCGGACGACCGCAAAACCGACTCAAACCGACTCAAACAGACCAGACTCAAACCTTTGACCGGCTCAAACCGACTCAAACGGTTTTGACCAGATTCAAACCAGACCGGCTCAACCCTGTTTTGACTGTCTGAAACCGGACTCAAACCGGACCAGACCAGCTCAAACCGTTTTGACTGGCTCAAACCGACTCAAACCGGACCAGACCGCTCAAACCGGTTTTGACCGGCTCAAACTGACACCAGACCGCTCAAACGGACTCAAACGGTTTTGACGGCTCCAAACCGGATCAAACCGACCAGACCGAGACTGCTCAAAGGTTTTGACAAACCGCCAGACCGGCTCGATCAAACCGGACCCGCTCAACAGCTCAAACCGAGACCGCTCAAGGTTTTGACCGCTCAAACCGACCAGAACCCAAACCGGTTTTGACGCCCAAAGGACTCAAACCACCAGACGGCTCAAACCGTTTTGACCGGATTAGACCGGCTCAAACGGTTTTGACCAGATCAAACCGACCCGACCGGCTCAAACCGGTTTTGACCGGCTCAAACGGACCGCGACCGGATCAAACCGACCAGACCGGCTCAAAATTTTGACGGCTCAAACCAAAAGTGTTTTGACCAGACCAAACTAGACCGGACCGGCTCAAACCAGTTTTGCCCTTCTCAAACCGGACCAGACCGACTTCAAAAGGTTTTGACCGGCTCAAAACGGACCACACCGACTCGAATTGGTTTTGCCCGGCTCAAACCAGACCGGACCGGCTCAAACAGGTTTTGACCGGCTCAAACCGGATTCAAAACAGACCAGAACGGCTCAAACCGGTTTTGACAGCTCAAACAACAACGGACCAGACCACTCAAACCGGATGAAACACAGACGGCTCCAACCGGGTTTGACCGGCTCAAACCGGACCAGAAACCGGTTTTGACCGGCTCAAACCAGACCAGACCGGCTCAAACCAGACCAGACCGGCTCAAACCGGTTTGAGATCAAACCAAACAGACCGCTCAAACCGGTTTTGACGGCTCAAACCGACTCAAACCAGACCGGCTCAAACCTTTGACCGAAAACCAGCTCAAAAACCGGACCACCGGTTTTGACTGGCTCAAACCGGACTCAAACCGACCAGACCAAGACGGACAGCTCAAACCATTTGACGGCTCAAACCAGGCAGACCTCAAACGGTTTTGACCGCTCAAACCAGACGGACCAGACCCAACGGTTTTGACCGGCTCAAACCGGACCAGACGGCTCAAACCGGTTTGACCAGCTCAAACTCAAACGGAGATCAAACCCGGCTCAGACCAGACTGAAACGGTTTTTACCGCTCAAACCGGACTCAAACCGGCAGACCGGCTCAAACGTTTTGACCGGACTCAAACCGTTTTGACCGGCTCAAACCGGGCAAGACGGCTCAAACAACGGACTCAAGCCCGGACCACGGCTCACGGACTCAAACCCGACTCAAACCAGACCAGACCGGCTCAAACCGGTTTTGACTGGCACAAACCGGACTCAAACGGGTTTTGACCAGATCAAACCAGGCCAGACCTGCTCAAACCCGTTTTGTCCGGCTCAAACCGGACTCAAACCGGACCAGACCGGCTCAAACATGTTTTGACCTTCTCAAACCGGACTCAAACCAGCCCAGACCGTTTCCAGCCGGTTTTGACAGGTTCAAACCGACTCTAACCGGTTTTGACCGGATGAAACCGGACCAGACCGCGTTTGACCAGACGGACAACAGACGGCTCAAACCATTTTGACCGGCTCAGAAACTCAAACGGACCAGACCGTCTCAAACCAGCTAAAACCTGACCAGACAGGCTCAAACCGGTTTTTAACGGTTCAAACCAAACCGGACCGACTCAAACCGGTTTTGACCGGCTGAAACCGGACTCAAACCGGACCAGACCGGATCAAACCTGTTTGAACGACTCAAACCGGTTTTGACCGCTCAAACCGGACCAGACCGGCTCAAAACGGACACCGGCTCAAACCATCAAACCAGACCGGACAGACGGCTCAAACGGCTCAAACCGGTTTTACCAAACCGGACTCAAACCGGACCAGACCGGCTCAAACAGTTTTGACAGCTCAAACCGGACTCAAACCGGACAGGCTCAAACCGGTTTTGACCGGCTCAAACCGGCAACCGGACTCAAACGGACTCAAACCAGACCAGACCGCTCAAACCTTTGAACGGCTCAAACCTGACTCAAAGGGGTTTTGACCTGATCAAATCAATTAAGACCGGCTCAAACCGCTTTTGACCGACTCAAACCAGAATCAAATTGTACCAGACTGGCTCAAACCATTGTTGACCAGCTCAAACCGGACTCAAACCGGACCAGACCGGCTCAAACAGGTTTGACCGGCTCAAACGGACCGGACCGACCGGCTCAAACGGACTCAAACGGTTTTGACGGCTCAAACCGGATCAAACCGGAGGTTTTGACTGCTCAAAGACAGAAAACCCAACCAGACGGCTCAAACCGGATCAAACGGACCACCGGCTCAGACCAGCTCAAACCGGACCGGCTCAAACGGTTTTGACGGCTCAAACCGGACCAGACGCTCAAACCGGTTTGACAGCTCAAACCGGACTCAAAGACCAGATCAAACCTGTTTGACAAGAAACTCAAACCGGTTTTTGACCAGATCAAACCCGAGACCGGCTCAAACCGGTTTTGACCGGCAAACGGACTCAACGGTTTTGACCCGGATCAAACCGGACCAGACCGGCAAACCGGTTTTGACGGCTCCCGGACTCAAACAGGTTTGACCAGACCACCAAGACCAGCTCAAACCAGTTTGACCCCTCAAACCGGACCAGACGGCTCAAACCGGTTTTGACGGCTCAAACCAGACCAACCGACTCACGGTTTTGATCGGCTCAAACCAGACCAGACCGGCTCAAACCGGTTTTGACCGGCTCAAACCGGATCAAACCGGACAGACACCGCTCAAACTGTTTTACCGCCTCAAACCGGACTCAAACCGACAGACCGGCTCAAACATGTTTTGACCTGGCCAAACCGATCAAACCGGAGACCGGCTCAGCTTTGACAGCTCAAACAAGACTCAAGGACTCAACCGGCTCAAACCAGACCAGACCGGCTCAAACCGGTTTTGACCGGCTCCAGACTCAAACGGGACCAGACCGGATTAAACCTGTTTTGACGGGCTCAAACCGGACTCACACCGGACCAGACCGGCTCAAACCGGAACGGACCAGACCGACTCAACACAGACTAAACATGTTTTGACCCTCAACCGGATCAAACCGCACCAGACCGGCTCAGCTCAAACCGGTTTTAACGGCTCACCAGACCGGCTCCAGGTTTTGACCGGCTCAAACCGGACTCAAAACGGAAGACCGGCTCAAACCTTTTGACGGAGCAGTCAAACCGGTTTTGACGGATCAAACCGGACCAGACCGGCTCAAAAAGTTTTGACCGCTCAAACCGGACTCAAACGGACCAGATGGCTCAAACTTTGACCAGCTCAAACTAATCAAACCGACCAGACCATCTCAAACCGGATGAAACCGGGACTCAAACCGGTTTTGACCGGCTCAAACCGACACGGATCACCCGGACCAGACAGGCTCACCAGACGGCTCACCAGCTCAAACCAGACCAAACCGGCTCAAACCGGTTTTGAGCTCAAGCAAACTGGACCGACTCAAACGGTTTTGACCGGCTGAAACCGGACTCCAACCGGAGACCGGCTCAAACCTATTTGACTGGCTCAAACCGGACTCAAACCGGAGACCGGCTCAAACCGGAACGGACCAGACTCACGGACTCAAACAGTTTTGACCGGCTCAACCGGATCAAACGCACCAGACCGGCCAGACTGGCTCAAACCGGTTTTCACCGCTCAAACCGGACCAGACCGGCTCCAGGTTTTGACAAACCCGGACTCAAACGACCGGCTCAAACCGGTTTCAAACGGCAAACCACCAGACCGGCTCAAATTTAACCGGACCAGACAGCTCAAACCAGACCAGCTCAAACGGTTTTGACCGATCAAACCAGGCCAGACCGAAACCGGTTTGACCGCTCAAACCGGACTCAAACCGGACCAGACCGGCTCAAACCTGTTTTGACAGCTCAACGGACTCAAACCCGGACCAGACCGGCTCAAACGGTTTTGACGGCTGGACTCAAACCAGACAAGACCGGCTCAAACCGGCGGCGGCTCAAACCGGACTCAAACGGATGACCCTCAAACCGGCTCAAACCGACCAGACAGCTCAAACCGGCTCAAACCGGACCAGACATCTCAAACCGGTTTTCACCGCTCAAACCGGACTCAAACGGTTTTGACCGGATCAAACCAGACCAGACGGCTCAAACCGGTTTTGACCGGCTCCGGACTCAAACCGGCCCAGACCGGTTCAACAGTTTGACCGGCTCAAACCGGACCAGACGCTCAAACCGAACCAGTCCGGCTCGAACCGGTTTTCACCGGCTCAAACCGGACGAGACGGGCTCAAACCGGTTTTGACCGGCTCACACCCGACTCAAACGGGTTTTGACCGGATCAAACCGGACCACACCGGCTCAAACCGGTTTTTACCGGCTCAAACCGGACTCAAACCGGACCAGACCGGCTCAAACCGGTTTTGCCCGGCTCATATCTAGTCAAACTGGACCAGACCTTCTCAAACCGGATAAAACAGCCGGCTCAACGGTTTGACAGGCTCAAACCCGGGAGACGGCTCGGTTTGACCGCTCACCGACCAGACCGGCTCAAACCGGCTCAACCAGCTCAAACCGGCCAAACCGGCTCAAACCGGTTTTGACTCAAACCAAACTGGACGACTCAAACGGTTTTGACCGGCTGAAACCGGACTCAAACCGGACCAGACCGGCTCAAACCTGTTTTGACAGGACCAGACCGGCTCAAACCGGTTTTGACCGGCTCAAACCGGACACGAACCGTTTTGACCGGCCAACTGGACCAGAGCTCAAACCAGTTTTGACCGGCTCAAACCAGACCAGACCGGACTCAAACGGTTTTGACCGCTCAAACCGGACAAGACCAGTTCAAACTGTTTTGACCGGCTCAAAACGGACCAGACTCAAACCGGTTTTGACCAGCGGATTCAAACCGACGAACAGACCGGCTCAAACCAGACTGAAACAGTTTTGACCGCCTCAAACCGGACTCAAACCGAGCAGACCGGCTCAAACCGTTGACCGGCTCAAACCGATTTTGACCGGAAACCGGACAGACAGCTCAAACCTTTGACGGCTCGCCCAAGACCGGCAAAGACCTCCGGCTCAAACCGGAACAGACTGGCTCAAACCCGTGTTGACCGGCTCAAACCGGACTCAAACGGTTTTGACCAGATCAAACCAGACCGAAAAAGGTTTGACGGCTGACCGACTCAAACCGGACCAGACCGGCTCAAACCTGTTTTGACTGGCTCAAACCGGACTCAAACCGGACCAGACCGGCTCAAACCACGGACCAGACCGCTCAAACGGACTAAACAGACCGGCTCAACGGATCAAACCAGACCGGCTCTCAGACTGGCTCAAACCGGTTTCAGACTCTCAAACCAGACCGGACTCCCAGGTTTTGACCGGCTCAAACCGGACTCAAACTGGACCAGATGCTCAAACCGGTTTGACCGGCTCAAACCGGACCGGCTCAAGCGGATCAAACCGGACCAGAGCTCAAACCGGTTTTGACCGGCTCAAACCAGTCAAACGGTTTTGCCCAGATCAAACCAAACCAGACCGGCTCAAACCGGTTTGACCGGCCCAAACCGTACTCAAACCGGACCAGACCGGCTCAAACCTGTTTTGTGTGGCTCAATCCGGACTCAAACCGGACCAGACCGGCTCAAACCGGTTTTGACCGGCTCAAACTGGACTCGAACCGGACAGACCGGCTCAAACCGGTTTTGAGCGGCTCAAACCGTACTCAAACAGGATCAGACAGGCAAAAACAAGCTCCAGCAAGACCAGACGGGATCAAACCTGCTCAAACCGGACCAGGTTTTCCCGGTTTCACAGCTCAAACCCGGACTCATCAAAGGTTTTGACCGGATCAAACCAGGCCAGACGGCTCAAACCGGTTTGACGGCTCAAACGGACTCAAACGGCCCAGACCGGTTCAAACCGGTTTGGCTCAAACCGACTCAAACCTGTTTTGACTGGAACAAACCGGACCACACCGGCTCAAACGGTTTTGACCGCTCCGGACTCAAACCGGACCGGCTCAAACCACTTTTGACCGGCTCAAACCCTAAACGGACCAGACCAGCTAAAACCGACCAGGCTCAAACCGGTTTTGACCATCAAACGGACGGGCTCAAACCGGTTTTGACCGGCTCAAACTCAAACCGGACCAGACGGCTCAAACCTGTTTTGACCGACTCAACGGTTTTGACCGCTCAACGACCAGACCGGCTCAAACCGGTTTTGACCAACTGACCGGACAACAGACCGGATCAAACGGACTCAAACCGGTTTCCACCTCAAACCGGACTCAAACCGACCAGACCGGCTCAAACCATGTTTTGACCAGATTAGACCAGCTCAAACCGGTTTGACCGGCTCAAACCGGACAGACGGCTCAAACGGTTTTGACCAGCTCAAACCGGACCACCGGCTCAACCGGACTCAGACCCACGGACCGCTCAAACCCGGCTGACCGGCTCAAACCGGACTCAAACGGGTTTTGACCAGATCAAATCAAGTCAGACCGGCTCAAACCGATTTTGACCGGCTCAAACCGGACTCAAACCGGACCAGACCGGCTCAAACCTCTTTTGACTGGCTCAAACCGGTCTCAAACCAGACCAGACCGGCACAAACCGGTTTTGACCGGCTCAAACCCGACCAGACTCAACGGACTCAAACGGTTTGACCGGCTCAACCGGATCAAACCGCACCAGACCGGCTGACACTCGGTTTGACGGCTCAAACCGGGCCAGACGCTCAGCGGATCAACGGACCACCGGCTCAAAAGCTCAAACCGGACACCGGCTCAAACCGGTTTGACGGCTCAAACCAGACTCAGCGGTTTGACCGGATCAAACCAGGCCAGACCTGCTCAAACCGGTTTTGTCCGGCTCAAACCGGACTCAAACCCGACCAGACCGGCTCAAACCGGTTTAAACCGGACCAGAACGGCTAAAATAAGTTTGACCAGCTCAAACCAGAGTCAAACGGGTTTTGACCAGATCAAACCAGGCCAGACCGCCTCCAACCGGTTTTGACCCGCTCAAACCGGACTCAAACCGGACCAGACCGGCTCAAACCTGTTTTGACTAGCTCAAACCGGACTCAAATCGGACCTGACTCAAAGTTTGACGGCTCAAACGGACTCAAACCGGACAGACCGGCTCAAACCGGTTTGACGGCTCAAACCGGACTCAAACTGGAACAAACCGGCTAAAACCGGCTCAAGCCAGACCAGACCGGCTCAAACCGGCTCAAACCGGACCAGAACATCTCAAACCGGTTTTCACCGCCTCAAACTGGACTCACACGGGTTTTGACCAGATCAAACCAGGCCAGACCTGCTCAAACCGGTTTTGACCGGCTCAAACCGGACTCAAACCGGACCAGACCGGCTCAAACCTGTTTTAAACCAGCCAGACAGCTCAAACGTTTGACCAGCTCAAACCAGAGTCAAACGGTTTTGACCAGATCAAACCAGACCAGACCGGCTCAAACCGGGCTCAAACCGGACTCAAACCGGACCAGACCGGCTCAAACCTGTTTGACTGGCTCAAACCGGACTCAAAGACCAGACGGCTCAAACCGGTTTGACGGCTCAAACCAGACTCAACCCAGACCAGACCGGCTCAAACCGGCTTTGACCGGCTCAAACCGGACTCAAACAGGACTAGCCCGGCTGAAACCGGCTCAAGCCAGACCAGACCGGCTCAAACCGGCTCAAACCGGACCAGAACATCTCAAACCGGTTTTCACCACCTCAAACCAGACTCAACGGTTTTGACCGATCAAACCAAAGACCGGCTCAAACCGGTTTGACGGCTCAAACCAGACTCAAACCAGACCAGACCGGCTCAAATCGGTTTTGACCAAACGGCTCTAGACCAGCTCAAACCACCCGGTTTGACCTGAACAAACCAGGCAAGACTGGCTCAACCCGGTTTTGACCAGCTCAAATCGGTCTCAAAAGTGTTTTGACCAGACCAAACTGGAATGGACCGGCTCAAACCGGTTTTGACCGGCTCAAACCGGGCCGGACCGGCTCAAACCGGTTTTCACCGGCTAAAACCAGGCGGACCGACTCAAACGGTTTTGCTCAAACCGGACCAGACAGCTCAAACCGGTTTTGACCAGACCGCTCAAACCGGTTTGACCGCTCCTCACCAGACCGCTCAAACCGGTTTTGAACCGGAAACAACAACAGGCCAGACGGACTGAACCGGTTTTTTCCACCTCAAACCGGACTCAAACCGGCAAACCGTTTTGACTGTATTAGACCAGCTCAAACCGGTTTGACCGCTCAAACCGGGAGACGGCTCAAACGGTTTTGACCAGCTCAAACCGGACCCGACCGGCACAACCGGACTCAAACCGGACTCAAACCAGACCGGCTCAAACCCCATTGACCGCTCAAACCGGACTCAAACGGTTTTGACCAGATCAAACCACAGACCGGCTCAAACCGTTTTGACCGCTCAAACCGGACTCAAACCGGACCAGAACGGCTCAAAGAGGTTTGACTGGCTCAAACCGGACTCAAACCAGACTAGACTGCCTCAAACCGGTTTTGACCGGCTCAAGCCGGACCAGACTCAAAACGGACTCAAACGGTTTTGACCGGCTCAAACCGGATCAAACCGCACCAGACCGGCAGACTGCTCAAACGGTTTTGACCAGCACAAACTGACCAGACCGGCTCAATCGGATCAAACCGGACCACACTGGCTCAAACTCAACCGGACTGACCGGCTCAAACCGGTTTTGACCAGCTCAGACTCAAACCGGACCAGGCAAACCGTTTTGACCAACCGGCTCAAACCGGTTTCGGATCAAACCGGACTCAAACGGTGTTTGACCTGATCAAATCACCTCAGACCGGCTCAAACCTGCTTTGACCATATGAGACCGGCTCAAACCGATCAAACCAGACGGCTCAAACCGGTTTGACCGGCTCAACGGACCAGACCGGCACAAACAGACTCAAGACTCAAACCAGACCAGACCGGCTCAAACCGGTTTTGACCGGCTCAACTCAAACCGGACCAGACCGGCTCAAACCGGTTTGACGCTCAAACCGACTCAAACCGGAGAGCTCAAACGGTTTTGACCGGCTCAAACCGGACTCAAACCGGACTGACCGGCTCAAACCGGTTTGAAAGGACTCAAACAGGATCAGACCGGCTCAAACCAGCTCAGCAGACCAGACGGCTCAAACCGCTCAAACCGGACCAGACATCAAACCGGTTTTCCGGCTCAAACCGGACTCAGCGGTTTTGACCGGCTCAAACCAGACCAGACCGGGTCAAACCGGTTTTGACCCGCTCAAACCGGCCCAGACCGGCTCAAACCTGTTTTGACACTCAAACCGACTCCCGTTTTGACCGGATGAAACCAGACCAGAACGGCTCAAAACGGTTTTGACCTGCTCAAACCGGACTCAAACCAGACCGGCTCAAACCACTTTGACCGGCTCAAACAATCAAACGGACCAGACCGCTCAAACAAACCTGACCAGACAGGCTCAAACCGGTTTTGACTCAAACCAGACCCGACGGGCTCAAACCGGTTTTGACCGGATGACAACGGATCACACCGGACCAGACCGGCTCAAACCTGTTTTCACCGAGACCGCTCAAACCGGTTTCACCGCTCAAACCGAGACCGGCTCAAACCGGTTTTGACCTCAGACCAAAGACAGACTCAAACAGCTTTGACCGGCTCGACCAGACCAAACCGACTCAAACCGGACTCAAACCAGACCAGACCGGCTCACACCTGTTTTGACTCCAAACCGACTCAAACGTTTTGACCAGATCAAACCAAACCAGACCGGCTCAAAACTTTTGACCGGCTCAAACCGACTCAAACCCGGGACCGGCTCAAACCGTTTGACTGGCTCAAACCGGACTCAAACCGGAGACCAGGCTCAAACCGGTTGACCAGCTGAACCGGACTCAAACGGTTTTGACCAGCAAACCGGACCAGACCGGCTCAAACCGGTTTTGACCGCTGGATCAAACACGGCCAGACAACGGTTTGACGGCTCAAACCTTGACCTCAAACCAGACCAGACCGGCTCAAACAGGAGCCGACCGGCTCAAACCGGTTTTGACCTCAACCGGACTCAAACAGAAGACCGGCTCAAACAGCTCAACCAGATGACCGGCTCAAACCAGATCAAACCGACCAGACGGCTCAGACAAACCGGTTTTGACCGCTCAAGACCAGACCGGCTCAAACCTTTTGACCGGCTCAAACCACAAACCGGACGGCGGCTCAAACGGGACTCAAACTGGTTTTGACCGACTCAAACCATGTCAAACCGCACCAGACCGACACTTAGACTGGCTCAAACCGGTTTTAACCGTCTCAATACGGACCTGACCGGCTCAAACCGGTTTTGCCTGACTCAAACCGGAATCAAACCGGACCAGACTGGCTCAAACAGGTTTTGACCGGCTCAAACCAGACAAGACCGGACCAGACCGGCTCAAACCTGTTTTAACCGGCTCAACGCGGACCAGACCGCCTCAAACTGGTTTTGACCTGCTCAAATCGAATCAAACCATACCAGAGCGGATCAAACTGGATCAAACCGGACCAGACCGGCTCAAAACGGATCAATCCAGACCAGACCGGCTAGACAGGTCCAAACCGGTTTTGACCAGCTCGAACCGTATCAAACCGGACCAGACTGGCTCAAACCGGATCAATCCAGACCAGACGGCTCAAAAGACCTCAAAAAAGACCGGCTCAAACCGGCTCAAACCAGACCAGACTCAAACCGTTTTGACCGGACAACCGGATCAAACGGTTTGACCGCTCAAACCGGATTGACGCTCAAACCGGATCAAACCGGACCAGACGGCTCAAACCTGAAGACCGGCTCAAACCGGCTCAAACCAGACTGAAACCCGAACGGAGCAAACCGGCTCAAACCGGATTCAAACCTGTTTTAACCAGGTCAAACAGGATCAAACCAAACCAGACTGACTCTTAGACTGGCTCAAACCGGTTTTATCCATCTCAAACCGGACCAGACCGGCTCAAACCGGTTTTGACCAGCTCAAACCGGACACAAACCGGACCAGACCGGCTCAAACCGGTTTTCACCGGCAAAAACCAGACCAGACCGGACCAGACAGGCTCATACCTGTTTTGACAAACCAATTGACCAGCTCAAACCGGACCAGACCAAACCTCAAACCTCAGAAAACCGGCCCAAACTCAAGACTGACCAGCCTCAAACCCGTTCGAAACCGGCTCCAACCAGACCGGTTGAACCACTCAAACGGACTCAAACCCCAGACCGGCAAACTCACCGGCTCCGGCTCAAACCGAAACCACAAACGGTTTTGACAGCTCAAACTGACCAAGACCAGACTCAACCACTCAAGAACCAGACCAGACTCAAACCAAACTCAGACTCACCACCAAACCAGACAGTCAAACCAGCTCAAACTGACCAGAACCAGAACCGGACCAAACCCCGGACTGAGGCTCCTCACCGACCGGCTCAAAACTCAAACCCGGACACCGGCTCCAAACGTTTTGACTGGCAAAAAAGAGACTCA
Source organism: Cercopithecus mona (assembly GCA_014849445.1). Taxonomy (NCBI): domain Eukaryota; kingdom Metazoa; phylum Chordata; class Mammalia; order Primates; family Cercopithecidae; genus Cercopithecus; species Cercopithecus mona. The sequence goes on from JABBCR010000969.1 coordinate 12,918, forward strand.
AACCCCAGACAGACCGGCTCAAACTCAAGACCAAAACTGACCCAGGGCTCAAACCTCCGGAACAGCTGACCGATGAATCAACCAACCAACGACTCAGCTCAAACCAGACGGGAAACCGGCTCAAACTCAAAACCTCAAACCAGAAGACCAGCTCAAACCGGTTTCAGAACGAACCGGATACCAGACCGACCAAACCCGGCAACCCTCACCAACCGGCTCAAACCTCAAACCTCAAGACAGCTCAAAGGTCAGACTCAACCGGAGAACCAGACCAGAAGACTCAAACCCTCAGAGGACGACCGGCAACAAAGACCAAACAGCTCAGACCCGGCTCAAACCGAGATAAACCACCACCGGACTCAAACCCACCAAACCGGCTCAAACCCCAGACAAACTCAAACCGGGCCAAAGGCTCAAACCGAAACCCAGACCAGCAAACCGGTTCAAACTGAAACAATGACCAGACCAAACAGCTCAACCCAGCACGGACTCAAACCGACCAGGCTCAAACCGAAACCCAAACCGGTTTTGAAACTCAAAGCTGACCAGGATGAACCAGACCAAAAACCAACCGCAAGACCCGGCCGACTCAAACCGGACCAAACAGCCAGACCCAAAAAGCTACCGCTCAAACCGGACCAGAAAAACCAGCAGCTCAAACCCAGACAGACCAACAGCCCGGCTCAAACCGGTTTTCAAATCAAAAAGACCGGACCACCGGCTCAAACGGTTTTGAGATGAACCAGACCAGACCGGCTCAAACCCGAAAAACCCAACCGCCAGGCTCAAACCTCAAACCCAGACCAGCAAACTTTGAAAGACCCAAAGACCAGACCGACTCAAACCGCAGACAAAACCGGCCAGACTCAAAGGACCGAAAACAGCTCAAACCCAGTTGAAGACCAAACCAGCTCAAACCACACCGGAGGCTCAAACCAAACCAGCTCAAACCCGGACGGACTCACCAACCGGCTCAAAAAACCTCAAACCCAAACCGGTTTTGACCGGCTCAAACTGACGGATCAAACCGGAGGCTCAGCCCGGACAAAACCGGCTCACCAACCAGGCTCAAACCTCAAACCACAAAACAGCTCAAACAAAAAAACCGACCGAGACCAGACCAGACCAGACCTCCCAGAGGCTCAAACCGGCCACTCAAAGACCAAAAAACCAGACAAAAAGGACAACCAGCTCAAACAGGACCGGATCAAACCCTCCAAACAGCTCAAACCCAGCTCAAACCCCGGCCAAACCCGGCTCAAACCAGACCAGCTCAAACCGGTTTTGACCAGAAAGATCAAACCGAAGGACCAGAAAACCGACTCAAAACCCCAGAGACGGCTCACCAACCAGGCTCAAACCCTTTGACCAAACCAAAAACCAGCAAAGTTTTGACAAAACTGACCGGGACCAGACCAGACTCAAACCCCCGACCGGCTCAAACTCAAAGACCAAAACCAGCCGTTTCAAACCGGCTCAAACCGGACTCGGACATGAGAGATCAAACCGGACTCAAACCCAGGAGAGCTCACCAGACCGGCTCAAACCCTCAAAGACCAGACTCAAACCGGTTTTTGAAACTGACCCGGAGACCAGAATCAAACAGCTCAAACCGCCAGACAAACCACCGGCAACGACTCAAACCTCAAACCAAAACCGTTTTGACTGGCTCAAAACTCACCAGAGACCAGACCAAACAGCTCAAACCCCAGCACCGGACCCACCAGACCAGCTCAAAACCTCAAACCCGGACCAGAAGACCAGCTCAAAACGTTTTGAGAGACAAACGGCTCAAAACGCTCAAGACGGCTCAAAACACCGGCAAAAACAGCTCAGACCCAGGGCTCAAACCGCTCAGACCAGCTCAAACTGACTGGAAACCACCAAACAGCCAGACCGGCTCAACCACGGACCTCACCGGAGGCTCAAAACCCCACCAGTCAAACCAGTTTGAACCGGTTTTGACGGAAGATCAAACCGGAGACCAGCTCAAACGACTCAAACTCCCAGACCACTGCTCACCAAACCGCCAGGCTCAAAACCGGCTCAAACCCAGACCAGCTCAAAGTTTGAACTCAACCGGACCAAAAGACTGAACCGACTCAACCCCCCAAACCGGCCAACTCAAACGGACCGAACAGTTTGACCAGAAATGGCTCAAAACTCAAACCGACCAGATGAATCAAAACCGGACTCAAACCCCAGTCAAACGGACCCGACTCAAGCTCAAACCCTCAAACCAGAAGACTCAAACTGGTTTGACGAAAGCTCAAACCCAACAAAGAAAACCGGACTCAAACCCGGACAAACCCTCAAACCCTCCAGAAACTCAAACCTTTGACCAAACCAGACTCAGCAACCAAAACTGACCGGAAAGAGACCAGACTCAAAACCAGACCCCAGAAAACCCCAGGCACTCAAACCGAAAAACCAGATCAAAATGACTCAAACCGGCTCAAAAACAGCCACCGGATGAACAAACCAGCGGCTCAAACCGGTCAAGACTCACCACCGGGCTCAAACCCTCAAACCAAAAGACAGCGACCAGCTCAAAAACTGACCAAAAACCAGACCAAACAGCTCAAACCCCGGATCAAACCGGACGACCGGGAAACCGGTTTGACGGCTCAAACCGGACTCAAACCGGACCAGACCGGCTCAAACCGGTTTTGACCCAGCTCAAACGACCAGACTAAACCGGACCAGACCGGCTCACACCGGTTTGACGGCTCAAACAGACAACCACCGCTCAAACCGATCAAACGGACCAACCAGACCGGCTCAAACCGGTTTTGACCGGCTCAAACCGGACTCAAACCGGTTTGACCGGTTTTGACCGGCTCAAACAGATCAAACCAGACCAGACTCAAACAACCGTTTGACGGACCAACGGCTAAACCGGCTCAACCCGACCAGAAACCATACCGGCTCAAACCGGATCAGACCGGCTCAAACCGCTTTCACTGGCCCAAAACGGACTCAAACCGGACCAGACCGGCTCTAACCGATTTTGACCAGCTCAAACCGACCAGACCGGCTCACTTTGACCGGCTCAAACCGGACTCAAACGGACCAGACCAAACCGTTTTGACGGCTCAAACCGGATCAAACAAAGACCGGCTCAAAAAGACCAGCCGGCTCAAACCGGTTTTGATCGGCTCACACCTGACCAGACTGGCTCAAACCGGTTTGACCGGCTCAAACCGGACTCAAGGTTTGACGGATCAAACCGGACCAGACCGCAAACCGGTTTGACCGGCTCAAACCGGACTCAAAGACCAGACCAAACTGGACGGCTCAAACCAGTTTGCCCCTCAAACCGGACCAGACCGGCTCAAACCGGTTTTGACCGGCTCAAACCAGACCAGCTCAACTGTTTTGACCAGCTCAAACCGGACCAGACCGCTCAAACCGGTTTTGACCGGCTCAAACGGATCAAACACGGACAGACCCGGCTGAAACCGGTTTTGCTCAAACCGGACTCAAACCAGACCAGACCGGCTCAAACATGTTTTGACCAGACCGGCTCAAACCGATTTCAAACCGGAGAGACGGCTCAAACTGCTTTGACCGGCTCAACTGGACCAGACGGCACAGCGGACTCAAACGACTCAAACCAGACCAGACCGGCTCAAACCGGTTTTGACCAGCTCAAGCTCAACCGGACAACAGACGGCTCAAACCGGACTGAAACCGGTTTTGACCGGCTCCGGACTCAAACCGACCAGACCGGCTCAAACTTTTTGACCTAACCGGCTCAAACCGGACCAAACCAGACGGCTCAAACGGTTTTGACCGGCTCAACTGACCAGACCGGCTCAAACAGACTCAACCGGCTCAAACCAGACCAGACCGGCTCAAACCGGTTTTGACCGCCTCAAACCACACTAGACCGGCTCAAACCGAGTTTGACCGGCTCAAACCGACTCAAACCGGACCAGACCGGCTCAAACCTGTTTTGACCGCAAACGGACTCAAACCGGACCAGACCGGCTCAAACCTTTTGACCGGCTCAAACCGAAACCAGACCGGCTCAAACCGGATCAAACCGGACCAGACGGCTCAAACCGGTTTTGACCTCAACGGACTCAAACCAGCACACCGGCTCAAACGTTTTGACCGAAGACCAGCAAACCGTTTTGACCGGCAAACAGACCGGGCCTGAAACCAACTTTTCGGCTCCGCCAACCCGGCTCGGCTCAAATCGGAATCAAACCCGACCAGACCGGCACAACCCGGTTTTGACCGGCTCAAACCGGACTCAAACGGTTTTGACCAGATCAAACCAGGACCGGCTCAAACGATGACCGCTCAAACCGTACTCCAACCGGACCAGACCGGCTCACACCGGTGTTGACTGGCTCAAACCGGACTCAACCCGGAAGACCGGCTCAAAAACGGACCAGACCGGCTCAAACGGACTAAACATGTTTGACCGGCTCAACCGGATCAAACCCGCACCAGACCGGCTCTCACTGGCTCAAACCGGTTTCACCGTCACGACCAGACCGGCTCCCGGTTTTGACGGCTCAAACCGGACTCAAACTGGACCAGACCAGCTCAAACCGGTTTGGACCGGCTCAAACCAGATGAGACTCAAACCGGATGAAACCGGACCAGACGGCTCAAACAAGTTTTGACCGGCTCAGAAGTCAAACGGGTTTTGACCTGATCACACCAGACCAGACCGGCTCAAACCGGTTTGACCGGCTCAACGGACTCAACCGGACTCAAACCGGACCAGACCGCTCAAACCGGTTTTGACGGCTCGACCGGCTCAAACCGTTTTGACCAGATCAAACCAGCCAGACCGGCTCAAACCGTTTTGACCGGCTCAAACCGTTTGACAGCTCAAACCAGACTCAAACCCGACCAGACCGGCTCAAACGGGTTTTGACCGGCTCAAACACGGACCACGGCTCAGCGGACTCAACGGTTTTGACCGGCTCAAACCAGACCAACCGCACCGGACCGGTTTTGACTGCTCAAAGGTTTTGACCGGCTCAAACCGGCTCAAACCGGTTTTGACCGGCTCAAACCAGAGACCGGCTCAGCGTGACCGTCTCAAACCGGCTCAAACCGGATCAGACCGGCTCAAACCGGTTTTGACTGGCTCAAACTGGACTCAAAAACCGGCTCAGACAGACCGGCTCAAACCGGATCAAACCGACCAGACTGGCTCAAACCGGTTTGACAACCGGACCGGTTTTGACAGGATCAAACCAGACAAGACCGTCGAAAACCCGTTTTGACCAGCTCAAATCGGACTCAAAAGTGTTTTGACCAGACCAAACTGGACAAGACCGCCTCAAACCGGTTTTGCCCGGCTCAAACCGGACCAGACCGACTCGAACCGGTTTTGACTGGCTCAAACCAGACCGGACCGACTCGAACTGGTTTTGCCCGGCTCAAACCGCACCAGACTGGCTCAAACCGGTTTTGACCAGCGCAAACCAGATTCAAACCGGACGGAACAGACCGGCTCAAAGCGGACTAAAACCGGTTTTTACCGCCTCAAACCGGACTCAACTCCGAGGAGACCGGCTCAAACATGTTTTGACCGACCGGCTCAAACCGATTTCAAACCGGAGGAACGGGCTCAAACTCTGACCGGCTCAACTGGACCAGACCGGCACAAACGGACTCCACCGTCTCAAACCAGACCAGACCGGCTCAAACCGGTTTTGACCGGCTCAAACATCAAACCGGCAGACCGGCTCAAACCGGACTCAAACCGTTTTTACCGCTCAAACCGGACTCAAACACCGGCTCAAACCTGTTTTGACCATAGACCGGCTCAAACCGATTTCAAACCGAGACGGCTCAAACCGGTTTTGACCGGCTCAAACTCGACCAGACCGGCTCAAACGGACTCACCGTCTCAAAAGACCAGACCGGCTCATACCGGTGTTGACCGGCTCAAACCGGACTCAAACGGTTTTGACCAGATCAAACCGCCAGACCGGCTCAAAAGTTTTGACCGGCTCAAACCGACTCAAACCGGACCAGATCGGCTCAAACCTGTTTTGACCGGCTCAAACCTGTTTTGACCAGACCAGACCGGCTCAAAGCGATTTTGACCAGCTCAAACCGGACTCAAATCGGACCAGACCGGCTCAAACCGGACTCAAACCGGACCAGAACTGGCTCAAACCGGGCTCAAACCCGACTCAAACCGAACCAGACCGGCTCAAACATGTTTTGACCGTATTAGACCGGCTCAAACCGATTTAGACCGGCAAACCGACGAGACGGCTCAAACTAGCTTTGACGGCTCACGCCGGACCAGACCGCACAAAGCGGGCTCACCGGTTTGACCGGCTCAAACCGGACTCAAAGTTTGACCAGATCAAACCAGGACCGGCTCAAACGATATTGACCGACTCAAACCGGTTTTGACCGGCTCAAACCGGATTCAAACCGGAACGGAACAGACCGGCTCAACGGACTGCGGTTTTTACCCCGGACTCAAACGAGCAGACAAACATGTTTTGACCATATTAGACCGGCTCAAACCGATTTCAAACCGGACAGGCTCAAACTGGTTTTGGCTGAAGCTGAGACCGGCTCGCGGACTCACCGGTCTCAAGACCAGACCGGCTCAAACCGGTTTTGACCGCTCAAACCGGACTCAAACCGACACGGAACAGACCGGCTCAAACGGACTCAAACCGATTTTTACCGCTCAAACCCGACTCAAACCGAACCAGACCGGCTCAAAACTGTTTTGACCATACCGGCTCAAACCGGTTTTAACCAAGACGGGCTCCAGCGGCTCAAGCGGAGACCGGCTGACTCTCCGACTCAAACAAGACCAGACCAGCAAACGGTTTTGACCGGCTCAGACTCAAACGGTTTTGACCAGATCAAACCAGGCCAGACCGGCTCAAAATGACCGGCTCAAACCGGACTCAAACCGGACCAGAGCGGCTCAAACCTGTTTTGACCGGCTCAAACCGGACTCAAACAGGACCAGACCGTCTCAAACCGGTTTTCACCAGCTCACACCGGACTCAAACCGAGGCTCCGGACTCAAACGGACCCGGCTCAAACGACCGCTCAAACCGGACTCAAACCAGCACCGGCTCATGTTTTGACCGTAAGACCGGCTCAAACCGATTTTGACCAGAACAAACCGGAGACAGCTCAAACTAGCGACAGGCTCCGGACCGGCACCCGGACTCAAACCGACTCAAACCAGACCAGACCGGCTCAAACCGGTTTTGACCTGCTCAAATCAGACTCAAACGGTTTTGACCAGATCAAACCAGACCGGCTCAAAAGATTTGACCGGCTCAAACCGTCAAACCGGACCAGACCGCTCACACCTGATTTGCCAGGCTCAAAACGGACTCAAACCGGACCAGACCGGCTCCAACCGGAACGGACCAGACCGGCTCAAAACGGACTAAACGTGTTTTGACTGGCTCAACGGATCAAACCACCAGACCGGCTCTCACACTGGCTCAAACCGGTTTCACCGTCCATTCGACCAGACCGGTCTCCCAGGTTTTGACAGCTCAAACCGGACTCAAACGGACCAGATCGGCTCAAACCGGTTTGAACGGCTCAAACCAGACAAACCGCAAAAAACCGGACCAGACGGCTCAAACAAGTTTTGACCGGCTCAAACCAGAGTCAAACGGGTTATGACCAGAACAAACCAGGCCAGACCTGCTCAAACCTGTTTTGACGGCTCAACGGACTCACCAACCAAACCGGCTCAAATCGGACTCAAAAGTGTTTTGACCAGACCAAACTGGACTGGACCGGCTCAAACCGGTTTTGCCCGGCTCAATCCGGACCAGACCGACTCGAACCGGTTTTGACCGGCTCAAACCAGACCGGACCGACTAGAACTGCTTTTGCCTGGCTCAAACCGGACCAGACAGGCTCAAACCGGTTTTGACCAGCTCAAACCGGATTCAAACCGGAACGTAACAGACCAGCTCAAGCCAGACTGAAACCGATATTTACCGCCTCAAACCGGACTCAAATCCGAGCAGACCAGCTCAAAAATGTTTTGACCGTATTAGTCCGGCTCAAACCGATTTCAAACCGGAGACGGCTCAAACTGTTTTGACCGGCTCACGCCGGACCAGACCGGTACAAAGCGGACTCAAACCGACTCAAATCAGACCAGACCGGCTCAAACCGGTTTTGACCGGCTCAAACCGCACTCAAACCGGACGAACAGACCGGCTCAAACCGGACTCAAACATTTGACCGCTCAAACCGGACTCAAACCGACCAGACCGGCTCAAACATGTTTTGACCAGACCGGCTCAAACCGAAACCGACGGACTCAAACTGGTTTGACCGGCTCAACCGGACCAGACCGGCACAAAACGGACTCAACCGACTCAAACCGACCAGACCGGCTCAAACCGGTTTTGACCGGCTCAAACCGGACTCAAACCGGTTTTGACCAGATCAAACCAGACCAGACCGGCTCAAAATGATTGACCGGCTCAAACCGACTCAAACAGTACCAGACCAACTCAAACCGCTGTTGACCGGCTCAAACCGGACTCTAACCGGACCAGAACGGCTCAAACCGGTTTTGCCCAGCTCAAACCGGACTCAAACCGGACCAGACCGGCTCAAATCGGACTCAAACGACCAGACTCAAACCTGGACAGCTCAAACCGGACTCAAATCCGAGCAGACCAGCTCAAAAATGTTTTGACCGTATTAGTCCGGCTCAAACCGATTTTGACCGGCACAAAGCGGACGACACGTGCTGATACTAGCTTTGACCGGCTCACGCCGGACCAGACCGGCACAAAGCGGACTCAAACCCACTCAAACCAGACCAGACCGGCTCAAACCGGTTTTGACCGGCTCAAATCGGACTCAAACGGGTTTTGACCAGATCAAACCAGGCCAGACCGGCTCAAAAATGACCCGGCTCAAACAAACCGGACCAGACGGCTCAAACCGGTTTTGACTGGCTCAAACCGGACTCACACCGGACCAGACCAGCTCAACCCGGAACGGACCAGACCGGCACACAACGGACTAAACAGGTTTTGACCGGCTCAACCGGATCAAACCGCACAGACCGGCTCTCAACCGGCTCAAACCGGTTTCACCGTCCCATTGACCGACCGGTCTCCCAGGTTTTGACCGGCTCAAACCGGACACAAACCGGACAAGAGCGGCTAAAACCTGTTTGAACCGCTCAAACCGACGAGATGCTCCAACCGGATCAAACCGCACCAGACCAAACGAACCGGTTTTGACCGGCACAACCCGGACTCAATCAAACCGGACCAGGCTCAACAGCTCAAACCGGCTCAAACAAACCAGACCGGCTCCGGTTTGACCAGATCAAACCAGGCCAGACCGGCTCAAAACCGGTGGCTCCGACTCAAACCAGACCAAACGGCTCAAACGGTTTACGGACCAGACGGCTCAAACCATGACCAGCTCAAACCGGACTCAAACGGTTTTGACCAGATCAAACCAGGCCAGACCGGCTCAAACGGTTTTGAAGTCTAGGAACAGCAAGAAGGTAATGTGAAGAGGGGAGGACCTCCATGACCAGTGTCTGTAGAGCCAAGGGTACAGGCACCCAGTGCTGTGGTCTGGCACCACCTGCCTCTCAGAGGGTGGGTGGCACACTGTCCTTACCCGGAGGGCAGCAGGCCTGATCACCAGCTTTTCCACCTGTCCCTGCAAGCATCACGTTGCTAGAAGAGAATCTCATGCCAGAGCTTGGACCATCCTTAGCTGAGGGGCTAGGGCTTGTCTCTTGGTGACGTAAATGAAAAAACAGGTCCAGATCAGAGTTCCTGACACTGAACACTCATCCATTCTTTGAATCATGGGAGGGGAGGCCTGGTACTAGGTGGACCTAACCTCTTTGAGGAACCACAGAGCCCAAGGCTGGAAACCTCCAGAATCCTCCACCCCCGATCCTCCCTGGGACCCCTGTGTCCTGTCTCACCGAGCTCTCTCCCCGGGGACCCTTGTGGCCTGTCTCACCGAGCTCTCTCCCTGGGGACCCCTGTGGCCTGTCTCACCGAGCTCTCTTCCCGGGGACCCCTGTGGCCTGTCTCACCGAGCTCTCTTCCCGGGGACCCCTGTGGACTGTCTCACCGAGCACTCTTCCCTCCGTAGATGTCTCGGCTGCTCTCTGAGGGAGTTCCCTTTCAGGTGTGGGGCAGGGCATGGCCACTCCTGCTGGATGTCTAGATGGTGGAAACCAAGGGCCTAGGGAAATACCAGGTACAGCCTTTCCACGCTCATCCAGCGCAGGACAAACAGGCCAGTCGGTGTCAGGAGCCCAGATCTCCAGCTGGAGGGAACATCAACCCTGC